>PNEQ01069603.1:0-57291 GCA_003012365.1 Medauroidea extradentata | reverse complement strand
CTATAAGTTCTTCACGTGAATAATTGAGTTCAGTCTTAACCGTCACGAATGCAAACTTATCACACTACCGTTAATTTAACTACGTTACTGAATCAGTCAGTTTTATTTTGGTTTGATGTTTCATTCGACAGCAACAATAATTATATTTAAATATTTCTGTGAGAATTTGAAATAAAAAGTCTTTAATTTTTTTTGTAAGTTTTAAGAATGTTCTTCACGAAGTTTTAATAGAGTTAATGAATATAATTGAAATCTCATTAACTTATCTGGTGTTCTAATAGTGAATTTAAGTATAAAATGAACGTTTCGAAGCGCCCGTTATCTAATTCCTTGCCGCTTGTTCTTACTTTTTGCATCTAGTAAGCTAGCTTGGTGGTTTTCGAAGGACAGAGGCAGAATATTTGTGAGGGAAGAATTGACTGTTATAGCAGCCATGGAGTCAACTTTACAAACGTTTCCCCAAACTCTCCTACTCTTCTCCACTCGAAAGATGTTCACCCGACCGTGGAGGATTTTTATACCTTTCTCCTATGTAACGTGGTTTTCCAGCGGGTAGAATCCTCTGGGTGTAAATTTAATGATGCAGAAACCAGATGGAAGTCCCTTTAAAACTTGCGTTTCTTCTTCCTCTTCGGAGCTTTTCTCTTCCCTTCACTCCCAGGTGGCTATTCATGCCTCTCTCTCCTTCTATCACTCGAGCGAATAAAATGACTCAGCCGTTCAAAAAAAAAAAAATCGTCAGCCTATATATATAATTCATTCCACGGTCGAAAGAATGAATATTTTATTGGCCCCGGGTATAAAGAGCGAATTCACGTTAATATTATGGTGCAAATATTTGAATTTTAACTGGAATCTTAAAATTCGAACATCGACAAGAAAATTGCTACGTTGTTGTTAGAAAATATGATTTTTTAAAACAATTTTCTTTTACGTGTAAACCCCAATTTAAATAGGTCAGAGAAAAAAATTAATTAAAAAACAGAAATATTTGAAAACGCAAATAATAAATAATAATATTTTAATGCGGAATTTTTAAGTATGTTAAAACATTTCCAGACCATAATTAATACTCACATATCATCTTAACGGAAAGAAACATTCGTTATTCGGAAACGAAACTTTCTAATTCTCCAGTGGTATTGTACAGTACACTCTTATAAACAGATGTATGTGTTGTTATTGCGTCTGATATTTCTGACATGGTTACCGTATGTAAATGAATATTTAAAATCGATACTCTCGCTCGGTAACATTCACCTAACGTCTAAATTTTTTGCTCAGAATAAACGGTTACCTTTGAACTCTTACTGTGCTTACACATAATGTGGAAAAATTTCACTACTTGCTCACAAACATGAAAATAAATAAATTTTTTGCTTAAAATTAGTTTATAAACCGAGCAACGTACAGTAAGTAACCTGAGGATATGGAACAGTTTAAATACACTCGCATTGCATTCGGGAAGACTCTGGTTAGTTGCTGTCATTGGTTACTCTGATTTCGGTTTTTTCAAAGGGAATTCACAAAGTTACTCTAGGCGTGTAATGGAATGCTTCTTAAAATAGCCGTTGAACGTTTATGTAAAGTAACTTGGATTGAATAAATTTGTTACGAAGAGTATTTAGTAATTTCGTAAATACAAGTGTACTGTGTATATTACGTGAAAGTGTAATAAAAGATTTTTAATACTGTAAAGGCTAATTCTAGCATTTGAATAGATATCACTGCAGTTTGTGCATTATTTTATTTCATTCGCACTTAAGTTGTAAACTCTAATTTTTTTTTACAAATTGTCAACCCAACAATAAATATAATTTAAATAACAGGAAATATGTACACTAGAAAAATTTCCTAAATTGTGGTTTACATATCTTTTTTATATCAACAAAACAAATGTCGGAATGATTATGCGTATCATCGGGAAAAGCAACAAAGCTGTAGAATACAAGTTATCAACCTTAACATTTGTAGCCTGATGCTGTGATTATTGTGAAATGCGTTTAGTTTGAGTATAGTAAGGATTCAAAGAATATGTTACCAAAGAGCATTGTCGGAGTCTAAAAAGGACGTATAAACAAGGTACCTGTATCAAAATAAACAGGCATACATATTACCACTTACTCATTGCTTTACCTTGCAAGAAAGATTTACGTTAAAAAACTTTTTTCAGCAATTTTATATATAGGCACAAATATAGGCATATATATTTGTGTGTGTGAGACTGTGTGTGTAAATTCCAAATAACTGGCAATTAGTTTGTAATAATAACACGTGTGCACCGGAAAATACATTTAGTGTAAAATAGATTATTTATTAACGTCCTCCAGTTTTATGCCTTTAGCATAGTAATGGACGCCTTATAAACAATGTATACCAAAGTTAATGACAGAATCATCTAAGCCAGGGCTTGGATTCGAACGCTGGACCTCTCGCACCGTTGGCCCGGCATGCTACCGACCACGCACGGACGCCAACAACTGTAGTCTATAATGCTTTTTACAAAAAAAATTTAAACTCTTTTTTTCAGTTCCGTTAGATGTTCTTAATTCAAAGAAACAGATATATTTGAGTAAAATGTTAGATTGAATAACACAAAGTAATGACATTTTAGTATTTTGAGATCTACATTTCTTGTTTCTGAACTGAAATAAACGTTTTTTGAAACGGATGCGCTGTTTTAACTATATGTATATATATATATATATATATATATATATATATATATATATATATATATATATATATATATATATATATATATATATATAATTTCACATAAACAATCCCTATGACTACATCTTACGATTTTTGGTGAGAAGAATTCTGCAACAATTTGTTTGAATGCCTTACGTATACATCGGCCGCTTCGCTTCGTGGTTATTGGTAGAAAGTTTTATTGCTAGATGTGTTGGTATATCGCGGAAATGTTTCGTGCGGACAAACCCTTGAAAACGCTGTAGTTAATTGCTACACATATGATTAGAGCCACGATTTTATGGCGAAAAGATTTTTGCACCATTTGGTTTCCATGCCTTATGTTGACATCCGCAACTCTGTTTGATGGTCAGTGATTAAAAGTTTTAACTGTCACACGTCTTGAGGTTCTACTGACAAATCACAGGCGTATTGCGTCACAATAGCCTCACTGTTATTGGTGCAGTCAAGCGAGGGACGTGTCGGAACAAAGACCCGCTGCCAATAGCCGTGAAGCAGAGCTGTCGAGGTGCACGCGAGACACTGAAACAAAATGTTGCAAAAATCTTTTCGCGACAAAATCGTGGCTCTAATTATGATTTTGTTATGTACGTTTCACACAACGTAGCTGTCTGCGGACAACTAACAAATCAACAGGAACAAGGTTACATCGACACCACACGTCTGTGATTGGCAAGTGGAACTCTAGGCGCTGAGAGTTAAAAACCAACCAATCACTGACCATGAAACAGAGCTGCATATATGTACATAATGTATTGAAACAAACTGTTACAGAATTAATCTTACAAAAAAGTTGGCTCTACCTACGACGTACTATGGTTTCACACTCGAACCTTATGTATTTATGGAGATTTCGCAAAGGTTGCCACGAGCATTGCAATGATGTGAGTACAGTTTTCAGTTCAGAGCAGACACCACGTCTTCAGGAACATCAGAAAAAAAATTTCGCACGTGAGAGCATTTCTACACGCATTTTTCCCCATAGACTTACTACAGGCTGTTTATCCTTGACTCTTCATATTTAAATGGTTCTATTTTTTTCCAATGTAAAAGTCGTCTGTGAAATGGGAAACTGCAAGAATCAACTTTGTAATTTACTCGCTACTTAATACAGGGGTTGAATACACCAAACACTATAAATAGCAGTGGCAAAGGTTTATATTTTTCCCTGTTCCGAAAATTGTGATGTTTGTTTATATAAATATTGCTTGTAACTTTTTAATAAAATATGTATTATTATACGTATTTATTTACTGCCAAGCGACGTGGCGTAAGGGCGCAGTCTACCGCAATTTTCATCATCATTATTTTATTTTGTATTTGTACCAGATATTTTTTTTCTTATTTTAGACACAAAATGTCACTAAATTTGGCTCTTATGAATTTTTTTATCTCTCATAGTTTTCGCGTAGTGGCTTGATAAAGTCATGTTTTGCATATTTCCGTTTTAACGACTACACTAAAACCAACTGATATACCAAACTAAAAAAAATCACAGTGGACAAAGACATTGCAGGCTACAGTGACATGCTCATAAAATTAAAGAATAAAAATTATTTTTTTTAAATACAGAATTTTTAAAATGTTTATTTTCAGTTTTAGCATTTTTTGTATTTAAAAAATTCTGAAACTGAAAATAAAAATTTTAAAAAAATATAAATAATTTTTACTCTTTATTTTTATGAGCATGACATTGTACCGTGCGATGCCTTTATTCAGTGTGATTTTTTCTTTTTTAGTTTGGTATATCAGTTGGTTTTAGTGTAGTCGTTAAAACGGAAACATGCAAAATATGAATTTAACCAGCCATTACGCGAAAATTATAAGAGATAAAAAGATTTCATAAGAGCCAAATTTAGTCACATTTTGTGTCTAAAATAAGTAAAAAAATATCTGGTACAAATACAAAATAAAATAATGGTGATGAAAATTGCGGTAGACCGCGCCCTTAACTGTGATATTGTGGACTCGCATTTTTTAGGACCTGTGTTTGGACACGCGCTTTATTCCATTCCTGATTTATATTTTTTTCCACGCTGTCATGAATTTACCAGAGGTGAGTGCTTGGATGATTCTTTAACATAAACAGTGGCAGAAGACTCCTTTGCTAGTTCTTGCTCTTGTGTAAAGTGTCTAATTGTTTCCAATGACCTCTCGGTATACAAGACGTAAAACCCAATGAAAGTAAAACAAATAAAATGTGTGTTCTTCGTTCTTAGAATCCTAAGCCTGACGCTGTAGCAAATAGTATATTTGCTTTTATTGCCTTGTTTTAAAATTCCTGTATTGCCGTGAACGGTCTGCACTTAGTTTCTCTAATTGCAGACGTGTGCCAGCGGTAGGTAGTATTCGGAATGGAATTTAGAAGTTGAAAGAGCGAGGCATCGGAGAGGTTATTCTAATGATAGGAGGTAGACTTGTAATAGGCATGCTAAATTTTCGTCGTATCAGTTAAAAACCGTTGCTCCAAAACATGAATCGTGACGCGGAAAACCTCACTCGGTCGACCACCGACCGCATTGTACTGTAATTGAAAAGCAATATTTCCCGTTGACTGCGTTGCAACGAAACATCATTTTCCGGTGGTTTGGCCACCCGTCTGCTCTTTATTTTCATCCCTGAATCGGCGCTGGGAGTGGAACGGGCTGCAGAAGCCAAATCAGAGTTCAGGGGGAGTGAGTGGCCACATTACAGGGCTGGGGCGATTGTAAAAGAGAATCGCGGAAAACTGTTGGGGGTTTCAATTGAAAACCCACAAGTAAGCCATCAGGTCCCAGATAGGCTTGCAGCATAGAATTAACCAGCCCAGAAAATAGTTTTATTACGCCGAGAAGTTAAAAAAAAATGTGATTGCGGTTTTGCTGTATTCAGGGGAGAGGAGATGGTGGTTGAATGAAAATAAGTGGAGAGAATGAATATTCGTACGGTCAGTGCACACAAATTCACGGTGAAAATTAAGTGGTCAAATGATTTCGAATGATTTCGTTCGTGAATGATCGTTATAAGGCTAAAGACCAATTGAAACGATAATAGATATTGCTTTTTTTAAATCATACCGAAGGTATTATCATCGTTTTTAATCCTAGTATCCGGATAAATACTAGCTATTTTTATTTAAGTTGGTTGAATTTCAATGGTAAGAATGCTCAGGTATTACGTGGTTTCAAAGTCTATAAATATAAACTTTAGCATTGCTGTTTATCACGTTTACACGTACGAGTGTGTTTTGGTGGGGTAAGAATATGGAAGTGTTTCAATTTTATTAGTGGCATACCGACATGAATTTTTGTTCGTTTTTAGTCCAACGTGGTTTTAAAGTAGTGAAACATTTTTGTCTTATATACGTTGTAATGTTTAAAACAATATAGGAATATTGAATTGGAGAATCGAAACAAAATTTTTTTTATACAATACGTCCATTCACTCAAGGCAAATACTGCTGGGTCAAATGACTAAAATAAATATGTCAAGTCATTTATCTTAATTATATTCCTCACTGATTATGTCACATAAACTACATGTTATGAAACGGGTGCTTTGAAAGTGTCCGTTAAATTCTTCAGTGCTCATAAACCTCCCATAAATGCAGCTGCTATTGCTAATATTGTTGTCAGGATATGTAACTTCAAGCAGGTAATCGCAGAGGCAACTCTAAAGACCACCATATGCAGTTCAACAATTTTTCTGTTTTCAAGCAGCGATGCCTTTAAATAGCTTTTTTCTGTTGCATGCAAGGAAAATATTCGGTTACGACCAATACTCCTTGCTGGATGCGTGTTATCCGAGCGCTGGTTAGAATTGTATTTCTTGCACGGCCTAAATTCGCGTGTTAGAAACACATTACCGACACCATTATATATTTTTTTTTCGGCGACACTGCAATCGTGTTTCCCAAAAAGCAACAGCAAGATTCGTCAACGCACGGGAGAGTGAAAAAAAAAGTATGAACAGATCTATCATACTGCCAGACTCCATTAGGCCCATAGCCACATCACCCGAAGCTTTCGGCGTTGTGTTAAATCTAGGAAGCATAGGCGGGCTGTTTGAACAGTGAGGTGCGTGGCTGTATGTAGTCACTGGTTAGGGCTGCGGAATGAGGTGGAAGTGAAAGGGGGAAAAGCCCCACCGTGAAATGTGATGCAAGAGGATTTGAGGGATCGGGTGCGTTCCGTCTGGGGGATTCAGGTAAATCACTCAATCAATTAAACTTGTCGCCGGAACCAGGAAATGGTGGGAAGAGAGGGTGGGAGTTGGGTGGTTCACCTGCAGATAATCGAACGCATCCATCTGAAGCCAAAGAGAGAGAGAGAGAGATGGAGAGAAAGACTGAAAACAAAGAGAGGCTGCGTAGTGCAAGAGAGGTTGCGGAAGTAGGAAAGCTATATTTGTGGGTTTTCACGTCGAACCATTTTGGGTGCTCCATTATTTAAACTTGTCGGCCGTTCCTAGAAATGGACGAAAGCCTCTTAGCGAATCTAAATAAGAATGGATCCACAGCACAGATATGCACCCGCGCAAGTTACAAATAACAAATGTAGTTGAGTTTGTAGAAGAGTAAAGTTGATATTTTATTTCTATTTTGCTTTCCCAGTGAGGAACGAAGTTGTTTGCATTTAGCTTAAACAAACGAAAACTTACAGCTTTTACTATTTAATTTTGTATCAATCGTCATGAGAATAAGTGAAAATTCGTATGACATTTTGGGTACTATTTATAGAGTTTTATATTGTTAGAAACTAAGAATTTTTCATAAAGCATAAGAATAATATATGTTAACTTAATTTTTAAATTTTAAATTGAGAATATGGCATTGCAAGAATTTTCGTAGAGTTGGCCGAATATATCGGATACACAAAACAGTTATCTAAAACTTTACCTTACAATTAATTATATATACAATAATACAATATGTATTCAATTATTATATTTAAGTAAATTTTGTAGTTACTGTGAAAGTTACATGAAGTTTACAAACAGTTAAACTAGTAAACATAGGCCTACCCTTAAAGCTAGCGGTACACAATTTAGTTTTTTTTTTTTTTTTTAACATTTCATTCGTATGTATGCCATGATTTAAATAATTGTTTACACCTAAGGCGAAATTTTTAATGAAGGGAATGCGTAATAGGGTTTAATTATAAAGAATTCTTGTTAAGGTGTCCTTTATTAATTGAAGTTCGTTAGTGTTATGTCCCGACATTCCATAATATGTTGACGAAAATTTACTCGACGACATTTTTTAAAATGTTACCGTTGCTCAGTAACGAAGCTCAGTAAAGCAGAATGATGCAGCCAGAGAGTATGACAAGTAAAGGCAAATTGAATTTCTACTAGCTGTCGCAGGAGAATGCGTAGTTTCTTGCAATGAGCAGGCCTCGTCTCTACAGGGTTTGAAATGTAGATAGTAAACATAGCAAGCGAGACAGAGGAAATACATCTCGTGTAATGTACGCAGGACAGTTTAAAATCTTGTTTTTTGAGTACTGGAATGACGGTATCTGAGGTTGACATGCTTGCACGCCCTGACCTTGCCGTTGAGCGCTCACAGATACGCCGTAGGAGAAGACACAGTGCCTGATATGATTAATTAATTAAAACGATATCCAGTAAGAGTGAAACCCATCTATCGACATGAGTGTGGAGCTATAGGTCATTATGGATAAAGTGAGCAATAAAGACTTAAGAGGGCGTGGTACATAATTCAACGAAAAAAGCATTAATCTATAATTGTAGGTTTCTTGAAGCCAATTTGCGAAAAGTAAACAATGTCAAACCTAGACAATTGTTTTAGCCAACGTTTTAAACAAAATTGTTTCCAGTGTTACGAACTTCTGAGGCACAATCTCTGACGCCGGAACATCCTGCATTTAACTGCGGTGCAAGAGATCAACGAATTAGTAATTCTGGATAAATATTTACTCATAAAGTTGCGAAATGCCATTATGTAGGATTGCCATTGGGTATTTTATCCATATTGGCTTCGAAAAAAACGTAGAAATCGATTGATATTTTTAGCGTTTATTTACCTACCGCGCACCCATTGGAAAAAATCACTAGCCGTTTCTTCATATAATTTAACGCTAACGTTAATTACCTTACTCGTTTTACGGTTGGCAGCTTACTGCCGAATGTAGTTCCATGTAGCTTTTCATTTAAATACAACACTATTGAAATAAACCCAACTGATTTCGACATATTGTTGTTCTATAAAATGAATAAAATGTTTATCAAGTTATATAGGTTCGTACTGGCTGCACAATTTATCTTCCGCGCGTAAACTTCAAGTCAAATGTCCAGAGAGGTAAGACACTCCCGTCATTAGCCGTTACGCACGGAAATATTAAAATTGGCTGAAAATAGAACTTAAGCAGAACTTTTTTGAATGCTCACATTATCCTGAACCGTCTATAACATGCATGCCAACGAGACTCTGCACAAGTAGTTAAAAATTATATTACAGGCATCTTCTGTACGCTGATAACATGACAAAATATGACGTTAATTCAGCGGTAATAAAGGATACATAGTCGTAAATGCTCAGTTTACACCAACCTCAAACAAATGAAGCAGTGCGTGGTGACCGAGACGTAAAGTGAAGTGGGTAGGTTATCGACCAGATCAGAGTTAAGTCGGCTAATGTAGTTACCAGAGGTACCAACCATATAGACAAGGAAAGAGGATACGAACAACCTCTAGAATCAGAAACTTAAGTCCTATCATCCTTCTAAATCCCGAGCCTTACCCTCTCTCAAATAACCAGTTCACTTTCTCTTACTAAAGTTATCCTCCCTTTGACTGCAGATGAAACGAACATTAATTAAATCTTAGTGAAGACTTACTGAAAACTTTGAAGCGTATCTTTCTTAGTAAGTAATATATAGGTTTTCATAACCTAGGGTTATCATAACCATGAAATACGCGGAAAATCGTCATCGCCGATTTTTCGTGAAATGAGACTCTAAACGTTGAACATGTGTGTACGCGGTTTGGGTATAAAGTAAGCTCTCAAAAATTTTGTGGCGGTTTTTTTTTTTTTTTTTTTTTTTGCAATTTGAATTCTTAAATTTTTTTGCTCAGTCCACTTACTTCCTTTCGTAAAGAAAGATTCAGGGCGAATAAACTCTAGGGGAAAGAAAGGAAAAGTTATCCGAACTGGAAAAAACCTCGCAAAAAATTTCTCGTTTTTGTTTGATTTACTGCAACTCATCAAGCGACGATGAAAATGAAATGAAGCGAAGCACAAAGTGTTGCCCAAGTTGGTCCGGAATGCCAAGGAACTTATCACGCACCGAGGATTGATGCACAGCCATTAGCGTCCGCTGAAATCGAAGCTTTACCCACCCTTCAGTACCCACCTTAACGACAGACTCCCTCTTAGAGGCGTCGTATTCTGGTTTCGCACCGGGCTCATTTATCATTCCACCGTTTTCTCAGTTCTCTCCGCTTAACTTTTGAAAAACGTTCCTTCCGCTTAGTACTATCCCCGTGTTCTTAATCATTTGTTACTCCGTATGTCAGCTGTTCCAATCCGATATTTGGAAATGACACGAATTTTTATTTACCATTCAAGATGAATTTTATAAGCCATTAACTTTGGCAACATAGCAACGTGAATAATAGGACATGTTATATTTACTGGATAGTTGGGTTAAAATATATTAGTTACATGAGGTGTAATGATGCTTGTCTGACGTCTTAATGCAAATAAATACACGTTCGAACAAGTAAGAAAAAATTAGAAATATGTAAGTTGTTTTTTTAACTAAGAAAATTTGTATGCTTAAGTTACCAAAGTATGCAGTGTTATTCTTAGCTTTTTTTATTTTACGTAAAATTATTATTTGCACCAAAACAAAGAAGGTATATTTTTGTACAAAATAATTACGAGATAATATACTTACCATTATTGTGGTACTTTATTTTTTTCAGTTCGTATAACTGATACTTTCAACATTATCATTCATTTTTAGACCATAAATAAGATTCTAAAACGTCAAGTGTGACTTTATTTCTTATTGTGTTATTACTGTATGATTTCTCTAATCAAAGAACTGGTCTATGGTAATATTTTTACAGTTTTAAACATATTGTCGTCTTATAATTCTATATAATTGTTATTGTTATATTTAACATTTACACAGTGACGGGACACGCAACGTTAGTTTGATTCAAAAGATTTTTTCTTTTAACCAAATAACTTATTTGCATTTTTCCATGTACGTTTCATAAATATGGAGACATTACGCTATTTATAAAACGAACCAATAGTGACAAAAATTATGATCTGCTAAATGTAGTCTTAATATTCGTTTTTGTTTATTTGTAGTATTTGCGCAACCAAAATACGTTATGCACATTTTCATCGGTGCACTAACTTTTGTGATCATCAGGCCAGTGCTTGAGTGGCATGAAGTAATATGAAAAGTATTAAAATGTTATGTGTTTTAATAATTTTATTTAAGACTTGTATTGTTTACATAGCTTCTACGGGTGCGCTAAATGTCACAGAAATAGATTCACTGCTTCGCTAATCATGAAAACTTCACTTTAATATCTCGCGACACTTTAAATAACGGTCTGTAATAAATACGTCTGAATATAAATGTTTTATTTTAATAACTATTAGGATAAAATTTTATGACAAATTTGCTGAAATTTGCGACAGAGGTATGTAAACATAAAATAAATAAATAATGAAATAAATTTTAACATTACAAATATCGTCAATGTAAATATCCGGACAAGCAATCTGGCCTGATTTTGTATTACTTATTTGTAACTTTTGTAAGGAATCTGTTAAACTACATTTCAAGATTATAAGGATTGATATAATTATATACTCTTAATACCAGCTTCCAAATTTTATTCATCTGAATGTATGTGACAAAAATATAACAATGCAGGAGCATATCCATTCAATTCGTGTTCAGTTTGTTTTCAATGTGTAGTGCTGAATTGGCTAGTACATTCGCGATAAACCACTGCATTACGTTTTAATAATGCAACCGTGCAGGTAATATTTTATTTATTGTGACACATTCCAAACATTAGCACGAAGCTAGTATGTCATTCTATCATCGTTAACAAATTGCACAAATGTTGGGACCGTAGTTGGTGCTGAGTTTGGAGAGCTTTCATTCGATAGAGTCTGTACGGGTTCAATTACTCACGGGGTTCTTCCCAGCATTTTTTTATGTTGCGAACATTTCAGACGTGACTGTTGGCTTGGCACACTCAATTCTTCCAACAATCACATTCCGTCACTTCTTAAGCTTAGGGCTTAGTTTCATATCCCTCTTACGTTAGCATCTGCCAACGAGTGCGCAACCATTAGTGTAAAGATAAATATCGTATGACGAGATTACACTGGAGCCAGATTGTTTCAAAATGAATGTAGATTTAATGATTATGTGAATTAGAGCCCGTAGGCAATCTACATAACACGTAGGATATCATGAAATGAGGCCGTACGACGGTGAAAGTTCGGAATGAGAGCGGCGTGGGAAACGGGAGATCCCCTACAAAACCCGCTGACCAGCGACATCGTCCGGAACGGTTCCCACGTGCGAAAATCCGGAACCCGACCCCGCCGGAGATGGAACCCAGATAGCCAAGGTAGAAGGGCGACTGGCCTGACCACGTGGCAGCTGCGGCCCCTATCAGAAGTACGCTTTCCAATATGAATCTCTGCCCTTGAGAATCCCCCTCTGCACGCTTTGACTCTCGCAAACGATGTTTACTATAAATTTTTATAAGTTTAAGAGCGGTTACTGTTAAGATTTTATTATTATTAGGTCAATTGCATAAGAAAATTTACCGTACACAGAGAGGACTTACCATCTGGTGCTCCTTTTAGAATAAAAAAATGTATCGACTAAAAATTATGATTTTATCAAACACATACGACCTATAGATGGATCGTGGTTGCTGTTCGATTGGTTTTCTCGGATATCTCCTACTTCTTCCTCTGCCCTTATCGTTCCAGTGTTTCTCCATTATAGTGGCTTATTCCGTGTCATCCTTCGATGTTAGCATATACCTACGGGTTCGCATTAATATATAATTTATAAGCAGTAATATATAAGCCTGCATCCGTGGTGCGGTACCCTGAATTGCAGGCACTCTCGTGATAAGACATTAATTCTAAAAAAAGTAAATAACCTAAGAACTGTAAACATTTACTGACGTTCTGAGACACATAATACAAAAACTGCAGCGAGGCAAATGTTATGTGGTCGGAAACAGGACTACACGAAGGTTTCGACACCCTCGGGATAACGTATTTGCGGGCGGCGATGTGCATTACACAGGCTTCAATGTACCAGGCCGCAGGGTTTGAAACCGGCGAGATCAAAAGAATGCGGGTGCATCGTTTCACCGCCTCTTTGCGTCCCGTAATTTACCCTCCTCCTCTTCGGACCTCTATTTACTCTCCCCTACCCCTTCACACAACCTGGGCGAGCGAGTGTCCGCAATACGCAAAGTTTAACGAGATAGATAAAAAAAAATTATGATGGGTAAAAAAATTGGCAGAGCGCAACGAAATTTCCGCTGTCTCGCCCCTATTTTTTATCTCCTTTCATTTGCAATTTACATCCGTGGCGTGAGAACCAGTCGTGGTTGGGGGGTGTTTGCCGCGTGTGCATTCATCAGGCGACTGACAAGGGCACTTCACTACACCTAGATGGAGAAGAAAGACAAGAGAGCAAGAAACCGCGCACCGATAAGTTGCACTTCCTACAACGACACTTAGCCGTGACAATAAAAATACACGGTACTGTAAAACGGGGTGATTATAGAAACACAAGAGGTGAATAGAAACAAAATTAGAAATACATTTCTACCTGACACCTTTCGCTTTAAACAACAATCACATTGTGTAGCATTTATTTTAATTTTTTAGAGCCAACAGTAAAGTCTTTATTGTTACTAAGCACACAAATTGTTTTTTTTGTTACATTTTTATTATAAGCTAAAATAATCTAATTATCAGACAACATGATTAGAATACAAAAATGTTTCCTTTTTTAAACTTAATGAAATGATAATTGTTTATAACTTGTACAAAAGTAAACCCACTTTATTGCATTTATATATCTACTGTAATATGTTCTACGTAAACAGGGCTCGTAACATGCAATATAAATCTATATGATATATTCTCAAATACAGTATTTATCAACATTTATTTTATATTACTTACATTTAGAAACCTGGGATTATCCATTGCTTGAGATACAGTACAATTAGTAACAAACATTACAATTTAAATACACAGTGAAATATTCAAATTAATTTTTCTCAGAATACGCATATCGCCAATGTGTCCTTTTTACGTAGACCGCCTCAATTACTCTAAAACTACTTCCTGTTTGTGAACTGTTTCAACTTGCCTACCTAAAAAATAGAATTTTAAAAACATATTTTATGCCGAACATTTTGCTTTAAAATTGTGTCGGTTCACCCCAGTGTTTCCAATCACCTAATTTTACACTATCACAAAATTGCATGTCAACATTTTGGGATACCAACCCTCACATTTACATTTGGACAGGAAAATGCCGTGAATTCAAATATATTCAGGCTAGAATCCATTGTACTATGAGTACTCAAGCCCCGTATATTCGCTCATTGTCTGCTGTTCCTGTGAACAGCAGCTAGTTGACTAATAGTCGGGGCTTGAGTATGCATAGGATAGTTGATTCTAACACGTACGACATTGAATTCGCGAAGTTTTCCTGTACCTACTTGTAGAGGGACAAAATTATTATACGAACAATAGTACTGTAGAATGCTGCATCGCACAATGCGTACCGCATAGTTAAATGTGTTTCTTTTGGTATACATCTGCCAGTTATAGTTGTGATGGCATTCCTTAGTAAAATGATCCATCCTACGTTCTATTCGATGTACGTTATGAATACTACTGTGTATCGTAGTGCAGAAACAGCTTGGTTTCGGGCACACGTTCGTAGAAGGAATATTGCTCCATTATACAGGTTGAATCGGGAGGAAAGGAACATGCTTTGAGGGGGTGATAGTACTGGTGATTCTGAACAAAATGTTTGTAATACATATGCCCATTTCTTAATCGTTTCAGAGAAACCTAATGAAACAAACAAGGAGCGGTAAATGCGCAGGTGACGGTAAATCACGATACTGTTGTCGTATGTTTTGTTTAATTGTGTACATTTCCACACGGCGTGGGCTTGGCTTAAAAGTGAAATCTACACGTGCAGGGTGGACACAAGCGAGAACGTCTCTTTACCATACTTGTGCTCAAGTAAAGCAATGTACTAATGAGCTCAGATCAGCAACACAGCAGCTGTCTATCAGAGCAGCAAAATGCTTTGAAGTTGGAAGTGGAGTGTTTGAACATGTTTTGTGAGGAAATGTATAAAATTAAACAGAACATTCGATAACAGTCGTGAGTTACCGTCACCTGCACTTATCCCGTTCCGTGTTGTTTTCATTCGGTTTCTCTGAAATGGCTAAGAAAAGGGCATATGTTTATTACAAACATTTTGTTAAGAATCGCCAGTACTATTACCCTTCAAAGCATGTGCCTTTCCTCCCGACTCACCCTATAAATGAGGTTGTTTCCCCAAAATGTGGATATGAGATTTCGTAAGAAATCTGTATAAAAATAAATAGCGTATTGTATTACGAACCGAGGACAGCTCATCACAGCCTTACCTTTGCGGGATTTTAGTAAGAGCACCCTTAGGTGTCTACCGAATACTTTAAATGATATAAAATCAGGCAATTCAATGAAATAGCGAAGGAATTCTAAAGGATGGAGGGACATGAGTTCCTTGGGAAAATCCACCGGCTGGCGGCAGCATAGGCCACGTTTCCCACGTGCGAAAAATCTGGTTCAACCTTCTTGGCAATTGAAACCAGGTGGTTATAGTGTGAAGCGTGTGATGTGACAACTATACAGCTGTGACCTACAGAAGAATTAACAAACATTCTGAAATAGAGGTAACCTAATATTATACCTTGCTTTTTTTTTTGAACCACCTCTTTCAGATATAACACAAATGCAATCTTACAATGTTGTTCATTTTAGTTGACTTTACTCTAGTTAAATGTTCAAGTATGATATTTTATATTATAAATAGTTTGATTCGACACCGAGCGAGGTGGCGCAACGGTAACACGTCGGACTCACATTCGGGAGGACCCGTGTTCGATCTCCGGCTCCGGTCATCCTGGTTTCGGTTACCCATGGTTTCCCGAAATCGCTCCAGCCGGATGGTGTGATGGTTCCCTAACAAAATCCATGGCCCACTCCGCTCCCAGATTCTACAATTGCATGAAGTCGTGTTTCACTTTCTCTAATGACGTCGCTGTCGACGAGACGTAAAGCTCACTTACTTTACATTACCTTTGTTACGCTATATGCTGGTTGTTTTGTCTTTTTTATGTGCACATTTTTAGTTTTGTTATTTACCAATTCGCTTACCGAAGTACGTCTTGAGAAGGCGAAAAATATTCTGTAATATGCAAATGCAGATTATATGATTTGGATATGTTATCAGGTTGAGTAATGTCAAGAGATCTGCTTATTTATCTTGATAAAATGTGTGTAGGTAGAATATTTGCTGCAAAAGTTAATATTTTCAACAGGGTTAACGGTTCTTTTTACGAAAAAAAAAAAAAAAAACACTTAAATATATTTATTAAATATATTACTAAGATTGTATTCCGCCATTAAAAGCACGGTGTGAATAAATCTCAAGTACGTAAAGTTATCATTCTGTTAAAACATAGTATGAAATTCCACTTAAATGTATATTGCTAGACCATGGCAATTAAATATAACGGCGTTTAACAAGAAGTAAGTCCGTTGTAAAAATAACTGGGACCGAATGGTAAATAAGGAACGACATGTCAGACTCATGAATTTCTTAACAAAACGAGAACAATACATTTGTCAACATTGTCTTTAAAATGTACTTTATACGGTCTGTGGATCTGTAAGCACAAAAAATTGATTCGTGGTATGAGTAGGTAGCTTAAGTAATATGAGTCGTTACTGAAATGTATTCTTACCGTAATAATAATTTTAAAATGGCGAAATGAATATTTAATTGAGCTAACATAATTTTGGGTTACCAAAGAAAAAACCAGTAGCTACGCACCTTATTTTGTCGACCCAACCAAATATGTACATTTTTGCCAACGTGCTAACGCTTGACGGTAAAATACTTAGTTGAAGCAAATATATTAATTTGTTTGACAGTACATAAACGTAGGTACATTTTGTTACACTTTGTTGTTCCAACTTAACCTTTATGTATTTGCACGTCGCAGTTTGTAACCGCACCTCGAAAGTTATATTGTCAATTCCGTGACAATGGGAATTTGTAAGTTTTTGTGATGATGCTTCATTAAGGTATAAACCATTCCGTAAATTCAATTTTTACAGAAAACTAAAAATGAAGATGTAAAATGGGTAAGTTTACAAATTGTGAAGTTCAGAAAATATCGCGCATTTGACAAGTGAAATACACATATAATGACTTGTATATCACTAAATTTCAGTCATAGCTGTTGAAGCAAGTGAGGGTTGCTCAATGTGAGGCATACCGAGTTCGATTCTCGGTTCTACAACGCCGTTATTTAAAAGCTTGGAAAAGAAAACCTTACAAAGCCAAACGAGAACACATTTGAAAATATTAAACGTTTATCTTTGACAATAAAATAAGAAAAAACAAGATAAATTTGTTTACGGTACCAAAAAAATGTTTTTTTCACATACGTAAAACATTACTTGGTTAAGGCTAACAAATTATGTTCAACTGAACTAAACTTACCTCTTTTTGCTCTGGTATTTAGAAATACCACTTCTTAAAACCTTCCTGTATAACCGTATGACGTAAACGCCAAGGCTGGACTCCTGCCATATGTCAAACACATCGTTTATTCAAAGAATTAATCCAGTTTTAATACTCAACAGAGCTCACTGCATTTCTTCAGGTTTATATTGACTACCCAAGACATTCACCAGGCCAATGGATGTATCGAAGAACTCAATGCCCATTTGCTGCCTTAATAGCGAGAAAACACCTTTGGGCATCTTAAGTTACAGCAGTTCTGAAATTGAGGCTAAACAACTTAAAATGCATTAATCAAAGCAGACCGTGCCAAAACACCAGTAAAAGGCGTAGTGATAGATATGAAAACGGATGATTGGATGTTTCTGGTTACACAAATTATCAGTACTATATTAGGCAGTGCATAAAACACGACTGCTAACTTATTTAACGAATAAACGAACATGTTAAACGTGCACTACAGCGGAGATGAATATTTCAATTGGCCTTGGGTAAAAATTTGAACAAATGTCGGGAATACATACCTTGAGTGACGTATACAGCATCATGTTTTCCTGCCTGACACAAGTTTGAAGAAAACTTTTCGGATAGAACACTAATAGATCGGAAAACGGAAGAGAATATTGGCGCAAATTCGAGAACATAATTAATGTTTTTTTTTTGCGTCACATGTGGGATTCTAAAATATGACAATTATTATTCCAAGTAAAAGTGCTCGTTTTGTGATGAAACAACCGTCTACACGACGTGTTAATGCCATTACGTTTTGTTATCGGACTTTGAAAATTCAGATTTAAATATGTCAACACATTCATGATCGCCCGAAGATTAAGGTTGGGTGTACTATATGTTTTTCTTCTTAAAGAGGACCACAATATGTGTTGTTTACCATAATGTATGCTCAAAATTATGCAACCAAAAATTGAAAAATAGCACACGTCCATCGTCTTCCAGCACGATGGTGAATCTTTACATTAGAGCTTGAACTTTTTCAAAAGTTGTAAATGAAAATGGACACTAGAAGTAAATGGGTCGTGATGTTTAATTCGCGTAGCCCCTCCATTATCCTTGGTACATCTCACTCTCTTAGATTTATTTTATGTGTAGTATGTCACTCAAATACAGTGCATATAGAGCAATAGCCAATTCCATTGCAAACCTCTCTGCAAGAGTAAATTATGCGTTCGAAACTGTTTGACCAGAAATGCAGATGCGTACTTCGTCAGACTTGTAAAACCACTTTGATGTTCTACGAGCTGCTAAAGAAACAGCCAAAATATTCTGGAGGAATTATTAAACAACGTTAAGAGTTGCTGAATATTTAAAACAATTCCCATTGTTACTATTTTATAATTGAATTTATTTTGATCATTTAAATAATTGCAAATCTTAATGGCTATCCTTCATATAAGCCAATCGTGAATTGTGTCAAATATATTCAAAATTTATATCATGAAAATAACACAAAACTGTGCATCTTTGTAATGGTCTGAAAAAAAAAACTTGTAAGGTAATTTCAGAATGAATTATTCTACGTAAAATAACTTACAAAAATATACTATACAAATACATATATTATGAAAGTTAAAACTAACATTAACCTATCAAAACCGTAAGTTTATGTTATTTAACATCATTACGTGACAACACGTAATTACTTCATTCAGCGCAAAGATGAAAATGTTAGTTTAATCATAATTTTCTAATATGTAATAATAGTTTTCAGGCGGAATAATTGTATGCTGTTTTCTGTGTCCTAGGCTGTTTTACATTTATATGTATAAACAAAGTATTATATGATATGACATTTTTCGATACATCACTACCTAAATTAAAAATAAATAACTTTCTGACTTAATAATATAAATTGACATTTATAATGCATACGGTTTAATATTGAAATCTATTGTCATTTAAGTCTAATATTACAAACATGTTAGTTTGATTGTATTTACATTTACAGTTCAACCGGATAGTTCGGAAAACCTCGTAAAATAATTAAGTGTAATTACTAACGACTTCAGACAGTTCTTGAATGGGTATATAAAGGTTATAGAGATAATTAACTTTCTTATTGACGTGTTCAAAACTGTATAATATTCGCAACTTGTTGCACTATAGTAGTAGGCTGGGAGATTTAAAATGAGACGTGGTGAAGAATTAAAATGAGCTATGAAAAAAAAACACTAATTTTTTACTAAATACAAGTAATTAGAATTTTTTATTTTTATTGGTTAGTATCACGAAAATTTTTAAACGGAACATTGCATAGAGATTTATAACCTCTTTACTGGTACGGCGATAGTAGCAGAAATTGTCCCCATTGTCCCCATTGGTAACAAGACGATTCCTAACCTGTACAAATACAAACCTTAGCATGGAAGATGCCACGCCTGGTTCGTCTTTCTGAGTAGTAATATATTTTAAGGACATGCAACCATACAGGCTGCCGCCACTTTTTCAAGCCGACTCCTGCCTTTGACCGTGGGGTGAGTGAGATGACCCGAGCCACAACAATCTGCCCTGGGTGAGGAATGGGTCAGCGATTTGTTTCGTGTCGCATTTCTCATGCTCGGATTCCGAGGATAAAAAATAAAATTTCACCTTGTTACAACGTTCACATTTCTGTGTGCCCGTGCTTACTCAGCCACGGTTTGTTTGCTTGATATGGAAAGTACTTTACAATATTGATGAACTATATAAAATGTTCAAACTTATATAATATTCCTAACCACAATTATTACGTTGTTACATTATTGGGAGCGCCGAAACCTATTAACACCTCACTAAAAAATTAAAACCTGTGCATTAAATACGGAATTAACTTTTTCTCTGTTGCACTTAAGTAACTGCCTAATGAATACAGCAATAATTATGAGATATTTTAATTTCTAAAAATAAAAAACTATTGAATGTTATATAACTGCATTAAGTGCATAACATTAATTTACTATGTGTTGATTAGTGATCTGTTTGCAAATGCGGAATTCATATTTGCATTTGTCGATATAGACTTAATTTTTTTTGCACTAAACACAATTGTGTCTTGTAGTTTTTGTGTAGCGAAACGGAAATTTCAGAATTTAAAAATTTTCATCACCTGTCGTGATGAGAAATATAAATATAAGAAATATGAAATAATAATTTTCACCGTAATAGATAAAATACTAGTATTTTTTTAAATAAATTCTTAAATATCACCTGGGCAATTTTTATTGCATTAATTGTGTACGTACATAAGTAAATCATCAATACATTTATTCACACACAAAAAATTACAAATTCATTAGAGTAATTATAATATGGAATTTGTTTTCTACATAAGTATGATGTAATTAAAAACGTCTTATTCGGTGTCCTAGTCATTGGAAATATTAATGTTGAAAATGCAACCAGTGACAGAGGGTTGAAAATTTTTGGCAAGTCATATATTTGAAATTTGGTAAATAACAATTAATATTTAAAAAAAGTATAATGAATATGATTAAAATACTTTCAGTAAAACTAACCAGTTCATTCCATCGTAAAGTTTTGCTGGTAACACTTTGACTCACTCCTATTTTAGACATTAGGCCAATTAACGTATTCCAACAGTAACATGTTTAGCTACATTTCACTTATTCGTGTTCTTTCAGTTGAAGGCTTTGTCAACCTGATAGAAAATACATTTCTGACTATATATAGATGTTAACATTTATATGCCGCGTATTTTACAACTTGACTATACATTATAACTGTGATGACAGTAAATGACACGTTTAATTTTATGGAATGGTGGGGAAACAAAATTATTACATAATCTAAGGCTTTGTAGTACTAGGAAATAATAATCGTAATAACTTCTGTCATAATCAACATTTTAATACTTGCAATGTAATCTTGAATGCTGTCTCTCCTTAAACAATATTTATTGCAAATCTCTACGCTAAAATTAAAATAATATAAATTACTGTATTATGTAAATTAATAAGAGCTAGAGCGATACGAGGTCAAAGGAAAGTTATTTCATTTGTTCATATATTAGTGTTACTAGTTAACGCATAAAAAATTTTGATAATTCAGTAGAACGTCTGCAATCTGCAGCTTCACAAATTTATTTCTATTTATGATTGAAATATTTTTATTTTTAGTATATATCACTTTACGGTACTATTCCCTTACCGTATTATCTAGTGATTTGATCAAATTTGCTTTTATGCAATTACGCATTACAATATGTAGCCATTTTACATTAGAAACATTTTATCGTACCAACAAGTATAAGACGAATGTGTAACTAAATGTTTAGTGATTACTATTAGTAGAACTACAAAATATTGAAATGAAGAATAAATTAGTCTGGAAATTAGTTCCTCAAATACGTAATCACATCTTTTCTAGAATGCAAATCGGTAAGTAAATAGGAAGATGACAGTTTCAACGTAACTCAAGAAACTATAGTTAACCAGTTATATAAATTTATTTTCACATATTAATCACGTATCTGTAGAGACCGGGAAAATCGGCGGGTTCTTTGAGCTGTAGGCTTGCCTTAAATAATATATGTACATTCAAGCAAACAACAGTTGTTCATTGCCTGCTCGCTGACACAGTGAGATGGGCCTGCATTGAGTTAAATTTTTATTATTGGGTCAGAGACTTATACGAGGTGTCAAATAAGTCAAGCACTAATTGCGAAAGTGACACGAACTTACAGTTGCTGGAATTCTAACTTGTGCCTAAAAAAACGCGAATTGTTCAAGTCTCAACGTATCAGTCACTTTGTTTGGTAACACTTCATTGGTAGTTGTAGCTAACAGCATGCGAAACACTTCTCAGTTTTGAAAGACAGTGTCAAGGACTTTGTTCAAGTCGGTCATTTAAGACTTATTTGCAAATATAATAAAAACCATTGTTTGCTAATAAATTATTGTTCCAAAATTGTTGTAAGTATATTTTGTGTTCTTTCCGTACAAAATAAGTGAGTAAAAAGGTTTTAAAATACTTTATGCCATCGAGAAATTTATTTGTTGTCATTCGGGTATATTTTTGAAATTCATACTACCCTACCGGTTCCAGGGAAGTAAATTTTAATGAAAATTTGTAAACGTTATTTTGTGACATAAATTGGTTAATGTTGTTTTATATTGCATAATAATCCTGTGTTCAAACAGACCATTCATTTAGTGACCTATGGAAAACATCTGTATCTTGGAAGTTATCATTCCGTATTTAACGAATTACTTACTATATTATTTTAATTTATACTAAAAATGGTTTTTAAAGTGACATACAGAAACACGTTGCTAATTTTACTATAATTAATGCGGTTTTATATATTTTAGCAGGTTTTATAGATACCTGTCTAAGAAAAATTCTGCAACATCAGTAATATAATATAGATATTCTAGAATTGATAAATCATTTATCATGGACGATATAAATTTCATAAATTTGACAACTTCCTTTAAAATTATATTTCTATTTTTTGTTTAATGTAATTCCAACATGTGTGTTTTATTTTTGCAAAATATACTATAAAATAAATTATTTATGCTTGATGATAAAACTATTTTAGTTACTTCTATACCGTCTCTATTCCAGTTCCGTAAACATAAGTATTTACTTGAATCCTGATCAGAATAAAAATTGAAGTGCTTAATTAAACACAAAGGTTCATAAATACGTCTTGTTAACATTGACTTAGAAATGCTTATTGTAATATTCTTTTAATATTTTTAATGCGTGGTTATATTGGATAACTGAAAGATATTTTAGCAGCTCATTCAAGCCTAATATAATAGATTAACTACACAATTATTTAACGTTAGATATTTTTCTAGTTTTTCGAAATTCTGATGTATCAATATCTGAAACAAAAAAAAATTATAAGTGTTTAATTTTTTGAGAAAAAGAAATCATTATGTGTATGTGTTGCTCATTCTTATTTTATTGTATATTGTAAAATAATAATAACGTACGTTAATATATTGTTTCAGAATATATATACTTAAACATAACTTTTGTTGTAACAAATGAAATCGACATTTCATTTATTCTTATTATGTATTGTGTCATTTAAATTAATACCAGCGGGGATCCAACGTTTCGGCAGATACTGTAGAAATGGCTGTTTCGTGGGAGGCGAGGCATGCGCAACGTTGAGGGGTGGCCCCCTGTGTCGTAGGTGGCCGTGCGTGGCAGGCAGGTTGAGCTGGTTGCATCTCGAGCACGCCAGGCGCGCGCTCAAGCCAGCTCCCCTTGCGCGCACACAAACAAGCATCATGGTCCGGCAGGCAAGTCGATCAGGCCCGCCTGGCTCCTCGTCCGCATACTTCCCCTCCCCCTCCACCAGATTATACGCGATCTGAATTCAGGCGTTGGCCGCATCGCTGGCCTCGAGTTGGAGTATACTCCTACCGACCCTACTACACTACCTTGCCCGTACTCCCCTAACCACTTTACTTGTAAACCCCTTGAACACGGCTGGTAGCACCTCGAGGAAACTGTCTCGGCCCAGGCCCTTCCACAAAGGTACAGAGATTGTTTGCAGCTGTGGAAGGCTGATCGTGAAATTGGCGACTTTAAGACTGCACCAGGTGGCAGAGGAAACCGCAAAGCGGCGTGGATGCAATTTCGAATCCAAACAAGGAAACTCTGATTTGGAACTTTCATAGTTGTGCACTGGAATGATAACTACAGCACTTTACTAAAATAGGTTCCAATCAACGGGTAACTACGTGATTGCAAACAAAGTTATCCCTAAGGCATTGAGCAAACTACTTTTAAAGTCGATTGGGGTGTCACGACGCGTATTTCACTCAAACGAATGTGCAGCTGTGTATTGTATATATGTATACAGTCTTAACAGGAATGAATCGCGCATATTGTTTGTAATATTAGGTGCTAATTTAATTTGAGAAATAACTGTGTTTTCAGATGTACATAAAATGACCTAAAAGCAAACATATATATACCTATATACATTGTATGCGTTTGCATGTATATATATAAACATATATATACATATATATATATATATATGTATATATATGTTTATATATGTGTGTGTGTAAACTTATTAATCAATTGGATTGGGTCACAACAAAGAAACTTTTAAATCTCACAAAGAGCCTTGCAGACGAGTTAAACTTGTATACTTCAAACATCATGGAGTTCATATATTAGTTGTTTTGTGGTTATTGAAAGGCAAATACGATTTCGGAATTATATTATAAGTTCGTTAATGAAAATGTATACGTTTTTACATTACTGTAGTGAGAGATTTGTAGTAACCCTACAATTACTTCCAAAACTGTACATTTTTGCGTCAATAATAACAATACGACAAGGTTATTAATTTTTGCACTAAAGAGCTTAGTTTTTCTCTTTAAAATTATCCATTACGAAGAAAATCGAATATGTTTTAGTGGGAGTTCTGAAACTTCAGAAATATTTACGATTTAAATGTATTTTTTCATTCTTTGGTATTGTTCATGTTTCGATATTTTTTCTAATACATTTTGATACTGATTTATGGGCACAGAGAAGGTTAGTAATGTTAAAACGATATTTACGTAATGTACGAAATACGTATAGTTACACTTAAATATAATCAAACAATTCTTAAACCCTAAATGCTCTGTACATTTGATCTAAAATTTATTGTGAACGCCATATTTATTTTTTATTCTTATCAGGAACTAGTTTTTTCCGAATTAAACTGGTCTGTAGAATAATAGTTTCTTATACTAGAAAATTTACACTTACGTGAAAAAATAAAGTGGTTTGAAGTTTTAATACCCTGCGTTTGTATCTCTGGTATCCTGATACTTAAATAGGCGGGAACAAATCATATGCAAATTATAGTTTTAAGTGTCTCGCGATTAGCAAAAAGTATTACCATTCACTTATTACGTTTTACACTAAGCCAAACAAAGGACATTTGTGCCCAAAAAATTATTTTCGTACGATTTATTACGAAAAAGGTATGTAATACAACTATGTTACGTATTGGTACCTTGGTTTGCAAGATGTTTAGCTTAACAATACCTGCTCTGTTTAACGAAGGTCCAGCAATATTCTGCATTTGAATTATTTTATTATTCTGTGACCCCTTCATTGGAACTTGGAAGGTTACCGAACAAAAATTACAAGACATCATTAAAATAATTACACTAATGAAGTGTGCGGCCAATGCTAGTCTAACTGCTGACAGAGTGTACTAAACTGTATACAGTGAACGTGTAAATGCTATGTTCAACTTGTATATTTACTCAAGTAATAAAACGGCTACTATAAACATGCTTTTATGTTTGCTTTCTTTGCAGGTATGTATGACTATTATCTGTGGCCCACGAAGCACATATAAAACGTGAAAAATAATGAGCAGGAAATTGGATGGCGCTCTTTGATAAACAAATTTGATCAACCATTGAGTAAGTAAATGTTTTGCGTTGCTTGTGTAATTTGTTTATTCATTACGTACGATTTGAGTGAACCGAATGCATATGTTATAGCTATTGTTTTTAAGACAACTGAAAATGGATTGTTTGTTGTGAGCAGATTTATATGTGAGGAGATCTTTAAATGTTATCTTATAAAAAAGTAACATACTTGAAAATAATACTTAAATATATTAAACTTTCAATTCTTTTCTTCAGAACTTATATTTATAAATAATTTAAAGTAAGACTTTCGTATTTTTTGTCATAGTATAAATTTACCTAATACTGCGACATTAAATCGTACTGCATTTACTGCTGAAGTTACTACGTAATATATTGTATAATAGGTAGAATCCAAGTACACCTCATTTCAAATACGTAAACTTTATTAGATTAGTTAGTTAGAAGAGCTACGAAAACTTTTTAAATACTGAAAAAGAATACATATAAAAATTAAACTATTTAAATGTAATGTAAGACCATTCTATCATAACTATTTGGTAATTATGAAACTATTTCAAGTAACTGATTTTTAAACAGTTTTAATCAATTATGTTACAATTTTTATTTTCCAAAGTGTAAAATGTCTGCAAAAATAAGACACTTGATTAAGTTTGTAGATTTTATGGTCTTAATTTGTGATGTCACATGATGTACAAGGCATTATTTTTCTAAGCAAGAAAATTATTTTCGACTTAGTGATTACCATTTAAAGAACTTTATAACAACCGTAATAATTTTACGGTTAAATTTTTATTCGTTCGAAAATAAATTTTAATTTTCTAGCAGAAGAACATTCCGTTCAGTTCCCAATATCTCCTCACTGACGTTCGTTAAGTAACTTAATTCTGAAAGTATTTTATGTGCGTATATTACTTCATTGTCTGAACTACACCGGACAAATCTAAAAACAGTTACCACAATTCCTTAGTTTGTAGCAAATTATATTAAAAATCATGGATATATTTTTACTGCTCATATACGTTTCACCACGCTTTAACTTGATAGTATATATCAATTGTACCTAACGAGAAATTGTATGTTTTATTTCAACGTCGTATTTTTATATCATTACTTGATTTTATGTGTAGTGTATAAACTTGAAGGTTTATCCATATGTATTTTAATCCACTTTACAGCAGAGTATAGAGTTTTACTTCATTGAATACCACACAAGTCGTAGCAACGAATTATTATTCTTCACGAAAATGTTGAGAGTTCATGTGACCTTCTTGACTCACAAAATACAGCTTGGTAAAAATGATTCAATAACAAATGACTGATTATTTGCATACTGCTTGCTGTAAAAGAATTTTCTTGCAATATAACTGGATATGTTAGGTGGAAGCATATTTTCTTTGGATAACGAGACACGTGAAATCACATTCAAGATAAACAAAGGGGTTAAAAACACATTTGGACTACCATGCACAGTATAAACTCTATATGTCGTGAGCATAACACAACAACTAGGTAATTTAATTATTCAAATTTTCAGTTATCTACACATGTCTACAGTACCTTATGAATGTTCCTACTGACGTGTATATTTTTATATTGTGTTAAATAGCAGTGTATTGTAACAAAACCAATTTACATTATCGACAAATAACCATATGTATGACTAACGCAATTATCAATTTTACAAGTAGATATTTCCGGATATCTAGTTATTTATTTATAGCATTAAACCCACGAAGTAATGTCAATCACTTCCGTGACTCATAGGTTTTAAAACATATGTCATCGAGCAGATTTAAAGTTTCTTTACACATGCAAAACCTTTTGTGTTAACATTATATTTATATATTTTTCATTTGGAAGTTGCGGCTATTTTTTGTCGGCTACTTGGGCAACTGAAGTTTCTATGTGATGGAACTGAAAGCCCATATTTTCCCCTGGCCATCTCTTAATTGCATTTACCCGCGCGTGGATTTTGACTGCAATATTTACTTACTGCAGACATTATTTTGACGTTTACATGGCTTACACAAAAATTCCACTATTTTGGATAAAGTGAACAGAAGAAATATTTTGGACTTTCTGCTAAAAACACATGAGTCCTAGTGTTATTTTCTTTACCGGACATATAAACGACGGAATAACGTAATAAAATAATAAAATGAATTAATAATATATAGTTTTCAAAAGTGAATGTCAATAACGTTTAATTATTCTTCTCTGGGAAATTTTTCGTAATATACCTAAATGCACAAAGTGTTTTCCACTGTAAGCAAGGTCATCATGTTGAAGGAAGCACTGGGATGAATGTATTTCTGGTAACTCAGAAAAATATATGCCACTCGCATAGCGCCAATTCCAAAAATTTAATATTTTATTCGAGTTAAGAATGGAAGTACCATAAATTACGATGTGGACAGTGAACGAAGTTGTTCCGAGAAAATCTGTCAGCTAACAACAGCGTGCACCTATTTTTCCTAACGCGGAAAATGCTAAAATCGGGAATAAAACAACAAGTAGCCTTAGCAGGAAACGGTGTTTTCTGATCGTTTCACTGCTTATAAGATTTTCTATAGGTTAAAATCACATATACACATTAGAGTATGTTTCAGAAATAAATATGCGAATAGCAAACCTCGATTTGGAAATTTTTTTCTCGGTGTACCAGAATTTTTCTTTAATTTTAATATTTACTTTTGCATACTTCTGTAACAAATAGGAAAACACTATTAAAATATTAAAAGTCGAGTCATATACAAAGTTCCATAGAAAATTCGAAGTCTTTCTAAAAGTGGTCGCTGTAACGATGCCGGTGCGATTTCAATTCGGTTTCCTGTCCCTCGTTTCTAAACACTCCCAGATGGCTAGCTCGATATACTCATTTCTGCCTTTGCCCTCCTCTCGTTCTCATATTTTATTCATGGACACAAGGAAGCCGTCCGTACATGTGCTGCCACGTTTAGAACGTACGTCATTTTATTTGGTTTCACTCCGTCTAGTGGCTGGCATGATGTGGGCGGCAGTTTGGAAGGAACATCCTCTCATACCCTACTCTATTTTACCGGCAAAAAATGTGTACTGCATAATTTATTCATCTTAGGAAACTAACGTCCAAATTTACTTAAAATAGGCCTACTGACATCTGAGGAATAATTTACTACCGTATGATGAGTGCCGTGAGTTTTAACTGAACATGTTAGTGTTTTACGTTGTACTAAAGTAATAACAATGTTTCTTATCCACTGAATATTCCTTATACTAACTAAAATATATTAGCAAACAGTTTATTAGGTTCTGTAATATTAACCCACATGATTTAAACTCAACACCGAAATAGGTACAAATTAATTTTAGTGTGAATATATCGATAAACTTGAATAAAATACTACGCAGTCAATCTGCGCAGTAAATACAGAATAAGGAATTTTAATCTCGATTAACATTTGTATATACCATGTTTTAACTGTTATAAATTAATGACCTTAATTAACAACGTTTAAAACGGTGTCCTGTCATTAACAATATCAGGAATATTAGACAGGGAATGATCTGCATCTAATACATTCTTCACTTTTGGTACGCGTTTGTATTCTTATTAATTAGTGTACTTACCATTTTTATTAATAAACGACGTAACCCGTAGTGTATTGGGTGAAAATATATTTCCAGTTTTGTGATATATGCTGTGGTCATTTGGAGAAATTTTAACCCCTATTATAAACAAGCCATTAGGAAACAAAGTACTAAATTTTAGTAAATAGCCTTAAAACACTATAACATTTTTAACTACATATCAACATATTAAGGAATGAACTGATATATGTTATTTTGTAAATTACAACAACGGAAAAATTTCAAAGCAGTTTTACGTTACATAATAATATATACGCATTTATTTGGAAAGAGTTTAGTTTATTAAGTTCTGTTGCAGATGTAAATTTCGATTACCGAGCTTTAATAAATGTGGTTTAGTGCATGTAGTTCTAAGTTTTGAGAAAAGCTATAGTTTGCTGTTGAATACGGAAACTTTGACGTGTTTTGCAAATGAAACGGAATAAGTTATATTGAATTTACGACATTAAATCTTTCATAATTACATTAAACCTAAGTTAAAATTAAAAAATTTAATAAAAGTGCAATTCTATTGAAGATATATTCCCTATCAGTAAATTTTCCAGAGTAATATTTAGTAGAATTAACTAAATAAATGATGTTTTCCTTCACATGGAACTAAGCATACTAATTTTAATTTAGCTATGTAACACTAGGGCCTATTACGTTAATATTTATAGTGTGTTAAGGAAACATATCACTATTTAAAATATTTTGTATGTATATTTTATTATATATATGTGTGTGTTAGTATGTGCGCATTTATGTGTGTGAGTGCAACTTTATAGCTTTCTATTCTAATTTATCTTCGTGTTTACATTATTAGCAATATTCACTTATTTTATTTCAATTAATTTAAAACAACAATTTGTAGCTATTCATAAGATTTTTACAAGCCAGAAGACACAGTGTAGCATCAAACACTTGGGAAATGTTTTTAATATTTTGTATTTTCTGTATGGATTTTTTGTTTGTGGTATTGCATGCTAGAAAGGAATTTCCATGGATAACCGATAGCGTTGTTTCACTGCTATATTCTCACACAGCTTTAAATTTACTATCTCATATGCTTATTTCGTCGAACGAATTAACTGTCCTTAAGAAGTTTTATAGTTTGTGAATTTACCAAAAAGGAAAGTTATGATACAAAATACAAAAATTTATACAAAATTGATATATTTGCACTTTAGAAAGTTATAAGAATATTATAACAGGATTTACATTTGTAATAACAGTAACGGCAATAAAATATTTACTTTGTCTAAAATTATATCAGAGCATCTTCTACCGGGCAGTTGGATTAAAGTTCCATAAATTTACCGAAAAGGAATTTTAGAACACAAAATACAAACATTCATGAATTACAACGATTTTTTCCTCGTAAGCAAGTGGATCTACAACATACTAACGTATAATTGTTTTGTTATATATGTTGTAAAACGTACATACATTTAAAAATAACCTTTAAAGTTCACTGAAAGCATTGGTCTATATGCTGTTGCCTGCGACATCTGTTGCATGATTACAAAGATTCTAATCGAGGAAGGCGTTCTTTTTTTAGTTCTAAGTTGACTCAAAGAACTATGTTTGTTCTTTTCCTGACTACGCAAGCAGCGCGCAGAGTACACAAAAGATAGAAAAAAAAATATCAGGACTCTTTGGTCGGCGTGTTTCTGACTGGACTCCAGCTTTCAAGTCCTGGCTTCATAAATCACCGCGACGCCTTTAATCACAACGGCGCGAAAAGTAGGAACCTCCTCGAACACACCCCTCTCGGCCCGCTGAACCCGGCAAGACATTTCTCACCCACCCCGACAACTGGGGCTATTCTTTTCCCCCGCGCCCGACTTAAACCGAAAACTTGTCCGGCCCGCTATCAAGATCGTGCCGTCAGCTCCGTTTGCACAGCGGCGCGTCTCATTTGTCTTCATTTGCGTGTCCGAGTTGCGGTCCATAATTATACGCCCGTGGCCCCTCCTCCTCTTCTTGGTATACTCCCCTTTACAACCCCCTCTCTCTCATCCTTCCGGGGTAGGCAACCAAGAGACCAACGGTGCTGTAATGACAGTATCCCGAGGGTCTGTCTCACTTTATGCATCTCCCCTTTATCTATCGCTCTCTGGGATTTCCCCTGCGAACTGACTGCTTCCCTCTCGGACGTCAGCTGATTACGCTACTGTCAAACCTGCAAATCTAAGCTGCATCTCTGCTTAAGGGGGGGTGTGTAGATATTTAATTGTAACTTCAGTTTTTGAGTCATAATATTTATTCAAATTCATTATCTAAATTTGATCTTCGACAAAGCATTGGATACACTCTTGGTAAACTTCTTTAAATTGTCATACAGAATCATTACAAGAGAATTATTGAAAGTTATTCTATAATTATCTTGCAATGATTCTGCATGGCCAATTAAAGAAAGATTCCGTTATTGTTTACGTCAAGCAGTTAACTATGAATATATCCTGTGCTTTGTCGGAGAGAATATTTTGATAATACAATATGAATAAGTAATATGGCTCAAAAACTGAAAGTAAAATGAAATTGTCTTACATTCCCCTTTATGGGTGTCCAAGTAATATTACATCGTTATTTTGTATTTTCATGAAAATTGTATAGTTTTGGGGACGGTACATGCGAGTAAAGTTTTTTCTTACGAAACAATTTTGGCCCGCGGTGTTTTCTCACTGCGGTGCGCCAAAGTTGAAATTATAATGTTACGCTGCCATTAAAATAGTGAAAACCAATTGACTTACTTACACTAAATAATTCACAGCGAAATAAAATGCCCATGGGCTACATAACCTAGCCTGTATAAACCCTCAACGTAATATTTTTAATTTTTAAAAAATTCGCAAAAAATACGTAGTTCACTGTGAGTTTTTCTTAATATTAGTTTATTAAACAAATTGCGTGTTAGTTCACTGTAAATCACTTCAAGTTAGTCAGCTGGTTTTCACTATTTGCATGACAGTGTAACATGCAAATTTTGATATTGGTGTACCGTTATGAGAAAACTATGCCAGCTAAAATTGTTTCGTAAGAGGAAACTGCATACACTAGTTTCATCTACGAAACTTACACCATTTCGAAAAAAAAATTATATTAAACGCACATGAACACAATTAATGAGGTCGATTCCTGGATTTTTTTCTTATTTGTAACTAATTGTTATAACAATTTTGAATTTCAGAGCATGTACTGAGTTAAATATTTCATAACATAATTTTTTAAGTCGTAAGTCAGCTGATTGTTACCTATATTTATTAATGTGACACTGAAATCAATAATTAGTTAGATTATCTCCAATTACGATTACATAGTTTAAAACAGAAAGTATATGCAAACAGATGTGGTCTTAAAATAACAGTCAGCACGTTATCTATTCTTTACTGTAATTTTTTAAAAATAAATAACGTAGCATTTTTTTTATAGAGAAATTTAATCGAAACTTAAATTTAATACAACTTTCTGCTCATATAAACACGACATAGGAACTGAACAATACGTGGGGTCATGGTCGCTTCCTGCATCAGCTGAAATGATTGAACATTTTCATTGACTGAAGAGCACTGTATTTGGCTAGTAAACATTACAAACCCCCCTATAATTTAGAGTGAATGTGTGATACTATGCTAGCACACCAATTTACACAGAACAAGAAAATTCGCGGGTTTTCTGACCTGAGGACTAGCCACCAAGAATGTCTGCATACCGAAGCAGACAGCGGCTGATCATTGGCGGCTAGGTGACATAGTGATGCCACGTGACTGGTCCTGGACTTAATTGCTTCTTTATTATTTACTCAGTGACCTCCAGGATCAAATTGCAAAAGTGACACGAATTTATGATTATTTGCAATATAGCTTGTGACTAAAATAAACTACGAATTTTCTGGTCCCTACCAACTAACTATATTTATGTTTTCAATGCATGGTTGATGTCCATTTCATACTGAGTGTTATGCCTAGATTTTGAACCAGATATAGTCATAAATTGCCTTTCTGCTGAATTTGGTTAGGGCGAATCATACATGATGTTCTGTAACCGTTTAAGTTACTGGTTTGTTTTACACATGAGTTAAGTGTTGTTGGGTGGCTGTAGTCAGAGGTAGGCACTTTATACTTAAACAAGTTAAGCTGTTCAGTTAAGGGCAAGGGTTACAGTTAAATGAAATATGTTAATCTAATTGCGATGGCTTTACACTACATAGTTTACTTTACAGAATACTACAAGGTTATATTACATAATTTAGATACGAGGGGAGCGGCTATTTAGTTAATGTTTTATACTCTACTGTATGGTGGGTGACCCTTCGGACACCTTAGACCTCACCGTAACATAATGTGCCTGACGGCGTCATGTCGTGGGTCTCGACCCAGGGCGATCCTGGAGAGGTGGTGACGGCTGGAAGGCTTGAAGGAGACAAACCCCAGTTACCCCGATACCTTGCATTATATTACCACACTTCAGTGCAGGTGGGGAGAATCGCTGAGGTTCTTGTCTTGTGCAACTACCGACCTAATTGCATTGCTGTCATCGCTAGCACGTCCTCCATGCGAGGCTCTTGGTAATCGTAACAATTAGGTAAAATTCTGTATGTTAAAAAGTAACAAAAACCGTTTCTAAGAACAACATTTTCAGAAATATAATGGTACAAATCTTGTTTCAAATTGGCAATTTATATTACAATATTTATATAGTCATACATTGCATTAACAGGTTGTATACCTGTTTTAGTAAAATAATAATACTAAAATAGTTCTTACTGAAAATTCTGTTCATTCTTTTGGATAAAAAAAAAACACATTTTCAAAATTTTTGTACCTTTTGAAAGTTAAACCTTATGTTGAATTCAGCAGCAAAACTTAGATGTTTCTTTCAATATTCCTGTTTGGGTCCTAATTTTTACTGTGCCTCCGTTAACACGACGTTAATTATTTCCTACAATCCATCAGTGGTTGTAGAAGGTTAAACATTAAAAACGTAGATACAAAAAGAGTTGTATTTCTTGTAAAATTATTTTTCATGTAAACTGATTTGTTTTCTGTAAAAACATCTTCCATCCGAATGCTTACATGAGTTTCCCATTGATAAAACTATATTAACTGAAAATACCACATGTTTTGAGACAAGGATTGCAAGATTTTGTGCTTCTAAAATGCACGTTAGAAAAAGACGAAGACAACTAAACATTTTTCCAAAAAGTATTATATTACAGTGAATTTGAGTCCATGTTAGCCAACTTAATTTTGAACCAACACTATTGTTTAAGAAGAATTATATATTAAGTAACGTCAAGGTAGGTCATTAGGTAAAGTAAATGTAATCATTCGCACTGTGCATTTATGAAAACAATGACACTTAATAATTTATAAATTGAATCCATAATGCACCATTTATACAGTATAGTCGAAACATTCCTAAATTTACAATGTGTAGTACAGAACTTAAAGATTTAATAAAGCGAACAGTTCCTCATTGAAAAATACTCACAAATATGATCAGAAATAAATAGCTATTTGTTGGCGAGGTAAGGTTATAATATTCTTACAGCCAAATTTATTACCTATATATTGGCTATGAAAAGGCCAAGAAAAAGAAATTAAGATATATATATATATATTTACAATTAAATTTATAAAAAAAGGCTAAACACAAAAATGCTCATGATTTTATTACTGCACTGATAGGTCCCCGTAGCCTTAAATTTGCAAAATATTTTTCGTCACCTAATTTTTAATGCATGGTACAATATGTATGTATGTATGTATGTATGTATGTATGTATGTATGTATGTATGTATGTATGTATATGTGTGTGTATATAATTTTAAAAATTTTTCAAGTTTATTTTTTTATTTATAATTTTATCGGTGTTTATATTGGATTGTACTGTAAACAGTTATCAGTTGATAACTTTATTATTTGAACGTTTTATACTGCAGAGCGTTATTAGATGTACACATTTCTGTTAGTATTCCATTGAAGATCTGTCACCTATTTATTTTGGTTAAATATTGAAAATTAGAAATTTATGTGCCTCTCACCCACGGCTTATTTTTATTTTCGAGGATGTAAAATAAAAAAATTACCTGCGTGCTGAACAGCGAGCATGAATATTTAACTGAGAAAAATAATACAAACATCTGGGTTAATAATTTTTGCGAAAATAAATTTTAATGTATTGTATTTTACGGAAGCTGACTAATATTCACAAATTTCTTTTGTATCTTGGTAATATAGGCTGTACGTATTCTGTGTGTGCAGTAATATGTGAAAGATATTTCCGTGTTCGAATCCTTGCATATGTCACCCTTCTGTATGCACATTATTGCATTTTTGAATTTTTAACGGTTGTTTGTTTCTTTCTCATTCGTTCATTAATATGAGGACCAGCTAGTTTCCTTCGTGGAATTTGGGTATGATGCACACTTTAACGCCAATAAGTTACAGTGGTACGTTTTGTTTTATAATCTGATTTTTTAAATTTGTTTCTAAAATATGTTTACTTATCCGTATTCTGTAACTTACAGCAAATCGTGATGTATCGTATGTTTGAGGGTAAAATGGGATAACCGAATAGAAGCCTCCGAATATTCAGCATACAGACACACCCTGTCGAAACTTACAGTTTATATTCCCATGTATCAGTATCGTGAATCTCTCCCGTGACGGAAATATAGCACGCAGGGTTACTAGAACATAAAGCCGAGTTCTGGGCCTCTACTGCGAATGTATTTCACGGCCACCGCAAGCTACGATTCTTCCAAACCTATGGCTTACGAACTCGCCTGGCTTTCGCACGGACGTTCCTGTACTTTACGACCTGCCCTCATCCGGTGATTCGTGGAATACGATGCGAACGTACTGGGCTGTTCACATTTATGTCTGTTACCTTCAGGTAGCTTACATAAATGTAGAACAGGCTATTCGTCAATGAAATGACTCGACAGGAAATCAATCACTCGAAATTTCATCAACGTGTTGGCATTTAAACATGACCAAAAAATGTAATTTTTTAGTTAAATGTATGCGAAAACAATATTACACAAGTTATAAAATGTTTATTAAAGCAAAACAATGTTTTTACAAGACATTGGTACCAACCTGTGCTCAAAATAAACCAGAAATGGTCCCTAAATTCCTTGTTCAGAACGCATTTAATTTGTACATAATATTTTTAAAATATATGTAATATATGAGATTGTAATATTGATTATTTTCTATGTGTTTATAAATAACGTAAATTGAAGCATTAGCTTTATATTTGGATGACAATAATACACGTTCATATTCAACACTTGTTTCACATACTAGTAAATCTGTAACCAATATAAATCGGAGAGCTATACAGGTATAATGTAAAGTAACTTTATTTAATTAGCATTACATCTGCAAAACACATGTGGTATAGGTCTGTGGTGAACCAAATGCAAATAGGATTTTAAGATAAATATTTTACTTCTGATTTGTAAAAACCTTACTAAATGCGTACCGTCAATTACTAATCTCGAGCATAAATTAAGGCAATAGATGACTTTTCTTATATTCAATAACAATAATTTAAATATCATTTTTGTTGATCACATTGTCCATTAAGGTAATTCACATTGAGCTTATAGCCATGCAACTTTCACAGCATAATTGTTTAAAAACTTGTTTTATTTATTTTTTATTTTACGCAGTACAAGAATACTAACAGTGCGCATAAGTAAAGTGTACTTCAGACTATGATGATGTTATAATAATTGTTACAAATAATATATATATATTTATACATATATATATACAATATTTGTAATTTGCATAGCTATTCGTAAAGTTTTATCTACAATCGTGGCTTATAATATTATAAATATATTCAAAGATATTATCTTGCATTACCTTTTCGAAATGTATTGGAATCATGCCTTTTTCTTATATTTTACCCTATATCTCTTACATAAACATATTTTTTACAATTTTCGTACACATACAAATCATTAAAATTTTAAGCATCTGGGTTTTGTAATAATTGACATAAAACGTTTACAAATATTTAATAATGTATGAATATTATGTTTATTTAAACGATTTGAACATATTAATGCTTAAAATATTTAATGACACATGTTAAGCAGTTACAAAGTAGAAGTACCTAATTTTTAATTTTTGTGTGGTAAATAGGGCATTTAATCTAAAAACAAATATTGCGAATTCTTTATTTGATTGTATTTCTTATCCAAAGCTAACGTATTGGTTGTATGCTTGCAGATATGAATTTTTTTAAAATATAAAGAAGTACTCAAGAACTTAATGCATAGAATTTTTTTTTAATAATATATATTAATACGTCCTAATACAAAAATAGAACATCTATTTTACTGTCATTAGCTTTAATTTAAGTTTTTTTTATATTTGCTAATAATGACAATCTTGTTAAATTGTAACCGTACATTTTAAATTTACGAATAAAATCAAGATTATAAAAATGTTTTGATTAATAATTTTTGGTTTCAACCTTACACACTTCAATGAAACTGACTCTTTCTACCCAAAGTAAAATCAAACTATCTTAATAAATTTTTACTAATATGTCTGCCAGGTGCTAAATAATGTCTTAATATTACGCCAACAGCAAATAACTGTGGTTAAATTGATAAACACAATATTTTATAATGTGAAAATATTAACGGTTGTTCTAAAATAATATTATAGTTATTTTAATGTAGAATCTTAAATAATAAACTCAGTGATTATATTACCTATAAGAAACACAAGCATTTCACATTTTATTTATTTCTAAATACTTACTAGGCAAAGAGAACGTTATACGTGATTTTCTGCACTTTGCAAGAATTGGTGTACGAGCCTAATTTCGCTCGGTAGCAACTCGGAGCAAAAATAATGAATTCTTTTAGAAGTCTACCATCGTACTAGGGAACCTACGGTATTTTAAACGCGCTCACGTGTATGGGGTTTTTAATTCTTGGAATGGTAAAAGGCTAATACCCTGGAGTTTAATTGAAGTGGTAGCTTTTCCCCCTTCACTTTCTACGTTCCCTCGTCTTTCTCTTTCATATTCGCTGGTAGCCCGTGGCTAGCTACAAGCTTTGGAATCGCACCATCTCGAAATCCCAGCACTGGTAGTCTACTCTGCAGTTACACGCGCACTGCTTTCCAAAGCTTCACAAAAAGTTTGGGGCTTTAGAAAACAAACATAAAAAATCCTCATTAACATGAACTTCATAAACGATGCTGTTTTTATCTCACATAAAATTTCATGGGCTATTTAAATTTGTTGCGAACAATTACCAAAAAATAAATATATATATATATAACATGGATAATATGTAAAGATAATAAATATAGCCTTGTCAAGTTCTCGTCTGAGCTAAAAGACAATAATGAGTTGCTTAAATATTTCATTAATATATTTTACGAAAGTTATGTAGACAATAGTCTTTATTCTAGTTTGCATTTACACTTGGTAAAATAATCTGTTAATGAATGCGTCAAAGGTATAGCCAAATGTAGGTATAATTAATCAATGTCTTAAGGTTGAGCGTGTGAGTAGTGCTTATGTAGATGATCGATTATAGTAATTGTCACTAATATCTCTGAATATAAGTGTCATCATAATGTTCTATTAAAAATAAATAGTCATAAATTTACAAATATACGGTTTTCGTGGCTAGTTTAATTAATAAGAATTTATATAATAAGCATTTGATTAAACTTTCATTTTTTTTTAAATAATGCGGTTTACTCTTCATACTTTTAATACATTTCCGTTATAAGCTTGGCTTAGAAAACAAAAAAAAAAAAAAATCAGGATTTATTTGTTTGCTATACCTAAGGCGGCTACGTCTTATACTTATAAACCAAACATTATGAAGAATATATAAATATAAATTAATTGTTATGTTTCACGTTAGCGAAATTACCTACCCTAGTTAACATTTTTCACATATATTTAAAAGGCTATTGAGATGCTGACTGGCAGATATTTACTGCAACTCGTAGGTCAACGAAGTTAACTATAACGTGTAGTAATTCGTTTTAATGAACTAAATATGAAGCGCAAACATTAATGAGAAATTGCCTTTAAAAACGCAGAGTATATCTTTATACTTAAAGTGAATCCGAAAAATGTTCCAACTAGGAATTTTCCGAAATAAATATTAAAGACTTGACATCCGAACTGAGAAATTAAAAAGTTGTCTGCTGGAACCTTCGAAAATATTCTTTACCCGGTGCCTCCACCAAATGTTTGAAAACATATATTTCAATGTTTTAGCTTTACTGTAGTCAGAGCTAGGCACTTTGCACTAAAGCTTTTTAATGACAGACTTTAACTGCTGTGGTTTTACTCTACATGGTTTAACATTATATGCTACAACAAGGTATACACTGAATGATTTATTTTACAAGTTAGCTACCAATTAGAAGTGTAATTTTCGTTATGCTATGTTTGGTTGTTTGGACCTCACCGTCAGCCTGATCCCTGAGGCTGACTACGAATTGCTTGATAAACGGCAAGCAGAACCATCGTTGTGAGCTGGTGACGGTTGGAAGGCACGAACACAACCTACTCCACATTCCCTGATACATTGCCCTATATTCAAGTCTTCAGTGCGAGTGGGGAGGATCGCTAAGGCCCTTGTCTTTGGCAATTACTGATCTAATTCCACTGATGTCATCGCTAACTCGTCCTACAAGCAAGACCCTTGGTAGTCAAAGCAATGTGTAGTAGTAAAATCAATGAATATCTACTAAGTAAAATTTAAAACCCATATCGTTTGTGTATTAAGGTTATATAAGTACGAAAATGTATACGGCGAGCATACGAAATTTAACAATTATAGTTACCAACATCCAGCACTGTAAGACTTGTGGAAATATTAATATCAGTTATTTATCTACATGTACAAAACATCGTGAACGAAATCTCGATATAACTAAAAAGTTTATTGGTGCAGTATTGAGACCTGCCACGGATATTGCAACTATCATTAAAATAATAATAATTTTTCATTTTTAATTTCATTTGTTATGTTTAAATTGCTATCAAACAGTCGTGCGACCAATAACAGGATGACACTAAGCAAATACAAATACAAACACAGAAACACTGGATATAATACATAAACACTGAATACATAGAGAAACACTGAATAATAATAATAATAATAATAAATTATAATTTTAATAACGTTTGAAAAAATTTACACGCTGGTTAACTTACCATTCCTATCTCAACTCTTAAAATTATCCAGCCTATCTCGTTACAGTATAATATTGTGATGAAAACAGCGGCCATGTTACGATTGAAGGGACATTTCATTCAAAGTTCACGTGATTCGAAATAATAGTAAAACTGTGAGGTATTTAAACGTAAAGCATTTCGTATTGGTAATATATGATGTTAGATTTTTATTTCACGCGTAACACTCGATTACCAATGTCGTCCGTGTTGATTAAGCATTCTTAACTTTAGTAAAACTGATAACATTAAAAATGATAAGAAACAGTATTGTTTCAAATGACAGTGCACGAATCGCTTTTATTTACACCCAAATATTTTATAACAATCAATTTAATGGTCGCAGTAGATTTAAATTATTGATAAATCGTAACTTTATTAAATTTATTCTTTTCATACATGCAGTTGTATAAGAAAATTATTTATTTGCATATATATTGCTAAGTTAGTAACTTTTAATTTCAATGATAGCAATATAGCTCTCTCTCTTTCTATATATATATATATATATATATATATATATATATATATATATATATATATATATATACAGTCTCATATTTCAGAAACGTATCAGTTGAGCAACTGATAATTTAACAGCATTATGCTGCGACCGACAATGCGCGAACTTTTAGTTGTCACTAAAACATCTTTACCATTTTTAAGCTTTGAAACTGTTTTACACATAGTATAAGGACCAATGAATTAAATATTTATGTTAACATTATACATGACTATATAAAAATTTTTGTAAGACATTTTTAAAGCTAAAAAATATGTTATATATCACCACTATTGATGTATAGTAGGTTTATGCTTAACACTGTCCAATAAAAGACGGTGATATTAAATAACTAACTTGATCACGAAACATTTTACGCTGATGCTTTGTGTAAGAATTGCACGACGGCAGTTGAAACGGAGCACCTTGCTATTGAACGTGGGCTACAGGCATTCGTTTGTACGCGGCTCTTGCGAATCGATGCGACACGGAAATATGATTTCGCGGTGTTGCGAAGTCAGCGACGCGTAACGCGCTATTTTCGTGGTTTGATGTTCGCGCGCAGGATAACGCAGCTCGCGGTCCAGATGCATGAAATATGATGCATGGTCGCGTTAACGACCTTATTGACGACTGGGAAGCCCGAGTCTCTCGCGGGCGATGCGTTGCTGTGTGTGAAGCTATGCTAGCGCGATATCGGGTGGTGCAAATTAACAGTATTGGTCCCCGGATGCCGTAATACCACCGCTGAAACCTAACAGATTTCCGAAGAACAATGTGAAATAATTCACGTGTCCTACCGTTACAAATATCGCGTGCCTCGATGATGATATATGTCCATGTCGTACTTGAAAGATAAGCTATGCAAGATAGATTCGACATAGTTTGTGATAATCGTTTTAGATTCTACTATACACCTGATGTACACATTCTTTGTTTTAAAGCCGTAATATTTGTTTTAGAGTACAAATCAAAATTCTTTGTTTGAAGAACAAATTTAATGTATGTGTTATTTAACATTTTAGCAATAAATTTGTTTTATTCGTTAAATGCAAATGTAGGGCAGACATGTTAAAGAACACAAACACGAAATTGTATTTTCAAACACTCTGTTTTGTTTACACTCTAAAACAATTATGACCACAAAACAAAGTATTCGTACATCAGGTGTATAGTGGAATCTTAAGAAACTTCAAAAGAAAAAACAAATGTCTTGCTATAATTTTATTTATGATATTTGTTGAAGTATGTACGTTACAAAGTTTGAACGTGTGTTTGCATTTTTCTACGTAACGCATCTTCAATATATATGCATCATTAACTACATTCCTTATTAAACACAATGTTATACGATGAAAATTAACTTGAACAATTGTATTATAAATATTTTACATGCGTGCAAAAGTTTAGTTTGTTATTTATTTCACTGTTCCGAAATGTTCAAAAGATTTCGAAGAACTTATATTTATTCAATGTATTAAATGTATTTTTATAATATATTGTATTACACGTAAATTAAATTTTTTATTTTATCTTATTAACTTTAATTTTTTAAACACTATATCAATTTACAACTTTTAACAGCAAATTTTTACAATCGATATGTTAATAATTGTATTACGAAGTTATATAAAAAAGTACGTCAATGATTTGTAGCATTTATCTTGAGACAGTCTCTATATTTATTTTCCCCGCTCGACTCTGTGCAGAGTCAGAGCATCCAACATTTCATCCTAAATTACTACGAACAGGAATTTTTGGTGAAAATATTTTTGCCCCACTTTGTTTTAATGCCTTACGTGCACACCTGCAGCTCAACCTCGTGGCTATTGACAGTCTTTTGTGTAGAGTTGTCATTTATTTGACTTTGCCAATCAGTATACGGATAACTGCGACGCATCATGTCTGTGATTTGCTGGTTTAACCACAAGACGCTCGGTGTTACGGCATCCAATCACTGACCACAAAGCCGAGATGCAGGTGCGCACGTAAGGCACTGAAACTAAGTGCTGCAAAGATCTTTCCGCGAAATTTACAATCTCTGTAAATTACTATTACTACGGTGTGACAGACATTCACTAGAAATCACCTGGGAGAAATGTTGCAACATCGAAGCTATACCACCTGCGTAGGTTTAACGTGGACGCCCAGACGTCATCGAGGGACTCAGTGAGATGACGGCATAGGTTCGCGCTGAGTTTATCAGCTCACTGCGCTTCACAGAGTAAATATGGTGGTCAAGAGAGTTCACTCAATGTTTGTTTGCAGCTTGCTTACTGTGTTCCGACGAAATTCAAATAGAACAACTTGTTAACATCAAAGTTTCTTTTGCCAAGTGTGGCCGTACTGCGTACTGTCTACACACTAGATATTTCTCTTTTTGTCTTCATCCGCTAGAAGTTGATAGTACCGCGTACGAGAGACAAGTACTCAAAATACCTGTTATAATTGAGTGAATTAGATGCTTTGCGATTTTTCAACTCCTAACTTATTAGTCAATATCTATGGCGTAACCGATTTTTATTATTTTAGCAGCTGACTTTTAACAATTTTACCAACGTTAATATTAAGATAGTGATTTATTAATGCAACACTTACGCGACTTGCCCATTTATACAAACATTTACTACAAACAAAAATTCACGCTCAGTCAGACATAGGAATCGAACCCAGAGTCTCGGAAACTGCCGGTCAGCTTAGTCAAAGCTCTCAAAGCTTACTAGTCCACGATATGTATTAAAAATAATAGTTTATACATACCAAGAGCAGTAATCCCAAATATTTTCGGATTTATCGGTTATTTACACTTAAGAGAAGTCTTCGCCGGTGTCGAATTTTCATCTTTAAGGCGTGGAAACAACGTAGCGATAAGAGCCAGTGTCCTACTCTTGACGAGAAGGGTATCGCCTCTATTCGCAGCGTGCCATCTGGCGTGCAAGGTTTTCCTTGTAGTCTTCTTCCTACGGAACTTTAAGAGGTGACCACAACATTTAATGTTTTATCAGTATGAAGTAAAGCCACTCGCTTTGCATTTTAAGAACTCAGGTTATATTTTCGGAGTTACAACAGTCTAAAAAACGTTTTCAGCAATTTTAAGAGGCCCGAAAATCATTTTTCTAACAAGCGTGCTGAAATTTTTAAAAATTATAAGCATAGTTTTAAGTGTGTGTTCTTTTCGTAGATAAAGATAGTATGAATAAGTTGAGCGGTTTCGCGTAAAAAAAATAATACGCTTGACGTACTGCAACGTTGTCCATGCGCCAGTCGAGGACTCCTCTTAGAAATTGATTTGCATAGGAAAATCTAACGTTTAGTTTCACAACATTCATAGGCGTATATTGTGATACTTACATTATGTTGATTTATAAGAAAGCTACCCTAAATCGTAGACATTTATAAAGAACAAGGTTTTCCCAAGCAGACTTACATTTTCCTCTCTAGTTGCAGTATATTTATCCGTTAGAACTTTCCGTGCGTTTAAAGCGAGAGCTAAACTTATAGCTTGCATTAGTTAAACCACTAACCTTTCTTTTCCTTTGATGTGACCATTATAACTTGGCAAATATAGCAGATTATGTATCGGTGACTTAAGGTTACGTTCGTAAATGTCTGTTATAGACAAATTAAGCAACAGAAAAATAAGCTTACATTGCTGTCTTAAATTAAATCAACCCATATATAATATGTTTGACGAAATATATTATATGTATTTTCTTCTAATTTTAATTAAGGCTGACAGTCGTAATTTTAAGAGTTATTTGTACCTTAGGTTTCTTTTCGTTTCAGGAACAAAAATGGCGAAGGCTCCTCCACTGTTCCAACGCTTGCGTTAAACAGCGCTTCGCGTCAACACGCAGAGTATTAAACTAGTGTGCAGTGTTTTCGTGGAATGTGTTTTCCAATGGGTTTTTAAGCTGTGATCCTATTGTTTTATTTTTGGGCAGGCAAATGCTGGTTTTTTGTCAACGTTTTGTTTTACTGCTATTACGACCGATATTTTTCAGCTACAGCAATGTCAGATAGCCACTTTCGCCACTTTGAGGAGTAGCCAACCAGGTTTTAATAAGCAGACCGTATTTTAAAAATTAAATTGTGTCTACTCTCTTAGATAAACGCATTGGAAACATGTTTACTAGTTACACATGAAAAACACTTTCGTACCACGCTACGGCACAGCTCATGCACCAGGTCCAACTAACTCTTAAGGCTTAATTAAATCACTATTCATCTAAAATATTTTGTGGTAGAACCGGATTCTGTTTTAATCTAAGCACTCCGTTGAGCATGCGATCCAGGTGAGGAGCATCGGCAATGTTCAGGCAGAAATGGTCTGGCTAATTTCTGGCTGTTTCTGACTATGGAAATATACGTAGCGTTAAGTTAAGTATTTGGTTTCTGTTAGGCGGTCAATATGCCCAAGTATATTGAGCTTAAGAGTGCATGGTAGATAAATAAATGCTGAAAATATCATTTGATATCTTCGCTTTTTTCGAAGCCAATATGGATAAAATACTCAATGACAATCCTAGATAATGGTATTTGCCAACATTATGAATAAATATTTATCCAGAATTACTAATTCGTTACGCGTGATCTCTTGCGCCGCAGTTAAATGCTTGAGGTCCCGGCGTCAGAGATTGTGCCTCAGAAGTTCGTGACACTGGAATCAATTTTGTTTGAAACGTTGGCTAAAACTATTGTCTAGGATTTCTATTGATTATTTTTTCGAAAATTGACTTCAAGAAACCTACAATTATAGATTAAAACTTTTAGCGTTGAATTATGTACCACGCCCTTTTAAGGGAAGTGATATTTGAAATATTTGGGATTGAATTTTTTACTAGTATGTTAACCAAGTGAACGAGTAAATTATTAGACAACGTAATACATGTAACTTTGCTTGAGGTACTTACTTAACTAATTTTGAGATTCTATCCAAATAAAAAAATTGGATTTCCTGCTTCTATTACCAAAGTTAAATTTTTTACCAAAAGACAATGATTAGAGATGATGGTTTATCGCGGGAAAAGTTGACTGTTTGATGGATTTCAATACACGTCTAGCTTACCAGAAGATTACTGGCTTTAGCTTGTACGTGGAGCTGTTGCCCTATTTGACTGAGCCAATAAGAATCCCGATATTGTAATATTTTGCCTGGTATTGGTCTGCAGACAGCTACGTTGTGTTAGTGTTTTCAAGGCTATCTTGGCACAAAACATTTTCGCGATATACCATTATCTCTAACAATGATAATTTTATATAATTAAACCTGGATATTATTTCCTGATTCATAAAAAAAATTGTTTATTTTTTACTTAAATATACGTACAATTTATAGTTTTATATTTAATGTTGTAACAGTTATCGGTTGAAGAGTTAGTTATCGACTGTCAATGCAACTTTCAATGATAATTGTAAGAATAATAATTGTACACAAGATTTAGTAGTTTGTTTCTTGATATTAGTACCTTATGTTTCGTGTATTATCAGCCGTAATATAGCACTTAGTGAAAATTACATTTGCATTACTCTTTTTAAAATATTTTATTTAATCAATAATATTAAACAGTATAGTTTGCTACAACGTTATTACTTCTCACTGGTTTCACATAAAAGTTGATATATCCATTCAAAATAAACCTATTTCTTTATCTTTTTTTTTTTTGTTTTGTTTTCTTGGTCTATGACCAGTTCAATTTACATGTGGTGGCTACCGCAGCCTAGTTCTATCTATAGTAATGTATTATCTTAGTTCTACTAAGCATGATGTAAATTAAGCTAAAATGATTGAATATTAACATTCGTCACATATTATTGTTGTTATTACTGAAATACAGTTTGATGTATTGTTTCAAATAACAAATTTATGAGATAGTAAATTCGGTAATTATCTTGTCACTGAAGTAATTAAATTTTGAATGTTGCATTATGTTAAAGATTTGAACACTGCAAGTGTAGGCATACTTATTCTTCTTTTACTGATATTATATTTCATTACTACACAATATGTAGTATATATATGTATGTATATATGTACACATACATAATCATGGAGAGATTAACAGAAGGAATAAGAAAGGCGAGAAAATAATGTTGTGAATCACAACAAATTACAAAAATTTTATATAAAATCACTACTTCCGTAGATTAAGTAAGAGGGAGGTTTAAGAGTTAACATTAATTACAGTCAAATTGGAAACATTCAACATAATAGTTGAACTGACAAAATCTGTTTTCAAGGAGTATTTTATATGAGTGAAAAATATACAACTGAAATTTTGGTTAACAATGTTTATCATTCTACACTTTGCACTTTCCAGATTATTGCCTATTTGAAGCTACAAGATTATCATTCGACAATGAAGCTGAAATTGTACGGCATACTCTAGAAAATTCATATATTCATGAAAACTCCAAAAATTCAATACATTCATGAAACGACCATATACTGGCAAAACAAAATTAAATTATGATAAATTATTCAAGCAAAAAATACAAAATATAAAAAAACTGGAACCTACAAAATTTAAATTAAGAGTATTTTTATGACAATGTAGAAATACTTTATTATACAATGTCTAATTTTAACTGTACACAGCCGGACAAGCTGGCACATCATTAACACGTTGGACACGCAATCGACAGGACTTGGGTTCGATCGCCGGCTCCGGTTATTATAATTTTGGTTTCCCATGGTTTCCCTAAATCATTCCAGGCGAATGTTGGGATGGTTCCTTAACAAAGACCATGGCCGACTCCTCTCTCAGCTCCTGTCATTGTTCCAAGTTGTGTGTCGTCGTCTCCAATGACCTCGCTGTCGATGAGACGTAAAGCCATTTAACTTATCTTAACTGTACACAATAAGAAACTCCAAATTAAATAAGTATATTTTTGCGTTTGGAAAATATAATGGCATGAATGATGCTACCTAGGAACAGGTGCAATAAACTAATTCCGACTAACCGATTTATAAAGCTGGTCGCTGGAGCAATTATCCGGGACACAATATTTATTTAAGATGTACTCTTTTTCACGTAAATATAATATTTGTTCTAAAAAGTTAAGTAAATTGTTCTTTTCAAAACCCTCGTTTTACTTTAGTCGTATCGTAAAAAACTAACCGGAAAAAATTGTGAAAAATTTTTAACGTGTAATTTGAAAGATTTCGGCAATCATATGATAACATAAAGCAGTATAATATGTCCGAGGCACCTGCAGAAAAATTTATTTGACTTTTTACACATTTAATAATGTTATAATGTTGGATACATAATCGTCGTGCTATAAGACTGCAATAGCGTGTTCGGCATGTTTAAGCGCGTGGTCTATTTTAGGCCTAGGTATTCCTTCTTGCTAACCATTATTCTCGTGGTCTCTACAGCAGCATTTACACGATGTAGCATTTCAATGTGTAAGAGATTTATCACGTTAAGTCTCAAGCTAAAATATCGAAAACAAAGTTGATCAAAAATATTTCTAATGGCTCTATCGCTGAAAAATTTGAACTTGCTTCGAATGTTGTTAGCTCCCGAAGATATATGATAGCTAACTTTTCAGCAGAAATTATTATTTTTATTTACGTTAAACACAATCGACAGAGCAAAAAAGTGTTTCTTGCAGTATTTTCCGAATGCATGTACCATTAAAGGGAACGCAGTTAACGCAAAACACTCACCTCCTACCAAGGTGATCCAGGTTCGAATCCTGGAAAGGTCAGTCCCCTGATTTTCACATGTGGGAATCGTGCCGGACGATGCCGCTGGTAGGCAAATTTTCTCGGGGATGTCTCGTTTCCCGCCCCCCTTATTTCCGGCGATGCTCTACGCTGACGTCATGTCACCCCTCACCAGCGCTGAAGACCTCGATGTTAAGTGTTGACTAAATTTTCTTCACTCACTATTCACTCATACACTATCTATTCTTCCCGATATCTGATATGAATTAAAAAGTGTTTAATAGTTCCATTATGAATATTATTATTCCTTAATTTTTCACATCGATGTGTTATAAACGAAGGTATATTATTTTTTTCCGATCATAAATAGGAACGTCCATAATTTTTTTAGGGAACCTTTAAATGTATGCTGAAGTTGCCAGACTTGTAAAGTAATAATGCTTAAATGGCTGCGTCCACTCTTTTGTTAAAAATTCTCATATTCATTTAATAAATGAAGTCTGTGGAAAATAACCGGCAATGTGTATTTATAGAAACAGTACGTTTTACAGTTAGGTGCAAGTGGAATCGGTACTGGGAGTGTTTTAGGGTTTATTATTTGGTGAGAGAGAATTTTCAACCTAAAATTAAAATTAGCTATTTCATAATTACGCTTTAATTTTTTTCGAATACAATGTTCTTAATGTAAGGTCAAGTAATTTGCTACGTCTCAATTGAAATATTTTTAACTAAGACTTTCCAACATTTAAAATCAGGAAGGAATTAAGAAAAATTCGTCATAGTAAGTAACATGCGCTCTTAACTCCCGATACACTACATGTACAAGCTGAAAGAAAGGAAGTGTGCTGTGTATGGGTGAAAAACTTCGTACAGTTGAGGCATTTGTTTAACAGTCGTAGATTCGTCAAATTCCTCTTCGCATAGTTCTACTCCTCTCCATACGACCAATATACAGGATTTGACAACGTAACTTCCTGTTTTGAAAAGCGCGACATTCAGGCTGTAGACGTATTAGCGAGGCGGGAATAGTCTCATTCGAGAGGCGTGTATGTAAAGTTTTGTTTCCTACCGCTCTCAATCTCTTTCGTGCCTTAGAACAGTGAGGAGCGTATGTGAACATGTTGGGGGAATTTATTTCCTCCGCGGCTTGATGAATTGGACTTAGGAAACAGTTGGTACGAACAAGACGAAGCAAAGGACCACATTTCAGGGGCATCGACTGCTGTTTTGAGGCAACACTTACCGGAGCGCCTCGTCTCAATATGTGGTGATTTGAAGTGGCCAGCCCGCTCCCCGGATTTGGCCCCTTGTGATTTTTTTTTTGTGATTTGATATCCCGCGTTTATGTCAACTGTCCAAGGACACTACACGTCCTGAAGGCCAACATCCGGTCAGAATTTGCCAACTTACCCACTGGCATGCTGGTAAGTGTGATGAGAAACGCCAGATATCAGCTTACTCAGTGAATTGGAAACGGAGAAGCGTTACCTACCAGATTTTATTTTCAAATCTATGTAAATTCAAACATTTGATACGTACCTACATTATAAGAATTAAAATTGAAACTTTCTGAATCACATAATAGGTTTAATTGCCGTGTTTAGAAAGTATGCTATGTTATCGAATCCTGAATCTGCATATAATCAACGCGGAAAGACGAATAAAAGCATTCCTTCCGTGAAAGTTGCAGGATCTTTCATCGAAATATACGACATGCTGTGTTTTCTTGTTGCGTTAGACGTCCACCAAGTATGAGAAATATCGCATGATAGGTCACCATCTCGCATGAGTTGTGCATGTATTTTACGTCGTGTAAAAGATACTTAAGCGCATTGGCGTCTAACAAGCGTTTATATTCCTCGGGATAACGTATTTTAAAGCTGTGACACAACGCTCCCAGCGACTGAAATATTTAATAGGGTTAAAGTGCAACGCCTATTTAAGTATTGTACGGCAATCCCGCCTACTGTTTGCGATGAGCGGGGCAACATACAACGCAGGGATAATATTGTTTTTAGAAAACTGCCTACCCACATGCTGGATGCTCAAAAGTAACAGAGCTGAATGGCCATACTTAAAGCTTATAAAACGCCACAGTGCGACTACAAACCAAGCACTGTACTAGTTTACAAGATCCTCGCTGTATCAGTTTTAGTATGGGACTTTAAGCGAAAACGATGTAATTTTATTGTTGAGAATTCTGTAATAAAATTCAGTGCACCTCACAGTCCGGGTTTGACATACATCCGGCTAGTACATTTTTGATATACGGCAGTTTGAGAAGGCTGTTTTCAGCTGTGTTACAGGGCTTAGAAACTGTATTTTAAAAGAGATAATTGTGTGATAATGATATTCCGACCTGTTGGTACATATGGCACAAGGTGTTGTTGTGGAATAGTTCCGTGAAAAATCGGTTTGCGGTGCAACGCATTCTACGCGCGTGAAAGGCGGCACCGCTATGAGAAAATCGTCTCGTGGCGATGAAACCGTCACATAAATGTATTGTTTTTTCCTGCGACTAACACACGTAAATACACTGTGTTATGTACTGCCATAGTGCAGTACCGTAAAATGGGGTGTCTTCAGACACGTGGAGGGACTTGGAACATATTTACATTGTGTTTATTTTCTGTGTGTATACTAAAAGTGACTACTAATTTAATTACATGCCGACATTCATTAATTTGTATATATCTCCCGTAAATTCCTTTTCTAAATGTTGACATATACGAGGAAAGTATTTTTTATGTCCCAAGTCACCAACGTGTCCCAATTCACCCCATTTTACGTCGTAAGATGATATAGCTTGATACACGTGGGGTAACTTGAGATATTTATAAAAAAACATGTTTCTCACATAAGGTAGCATTCAGCAAATAAATTAACTTGTGTTGAATTTCAAATCATGATGGTCTACATGATAATAAATTCATATTTTCTCACAGTTGATATACGTAGAAAGTAAAATGTTTGATAAAAGTGTCCCAAGTCATTCCATTCTAACTAAAATAGTTTAGTTTCACTATTCTTCGAAGAATAAACAAGATTATCGTAACTAATACATTCATATATTTTATGTGAAACACGATCTGTAATATTCCCTGCTTCACACGGGACTCACAGTGCCAACTTTATGCCTTGGGATTTTTCGCGTAATCAAAAATATACTTTAAATAAAATTATAGTATTTTTAAAATGTGTATTGATTTAATATAGAGTTCTTAAATTTATTTATATAATTAGGGCAATTACTGGTTGTTACGATTTCATTTACAGATAAATGAATGTAAGCTATTTATGGGTAGAGTGAGAATTCTAAAGATATTTTCAATGCGCATAAAAAAATATTTTGCATATCATGAAGACTTAAGCGATATATTTGTCACATAAAAACTCGTAATTTCTTATAAAATCAAGAAAATTTAAATCTAGAAATATACAGGGCAGTAATAGTATCAGGGAACTTCAAAAAGACTCATTTTACAGTTTTCTACGAGTACCTACCGTTATGTATCCTCGATATAATTTCCATTTGAAGGACTTTGTAATAATTGTCTAAGGTGGCATAAAGCACCAAAACAAGACAATTTTAAATCATACACCAGATATGACTCAACCTGTCGCTGTCTGGTTATTTGTGCTTTGTGTAAAGTATAATATATTAAATCCCATTTTCTGGTTGTAGAAAACTTGTTAAAAATATTTTACACGGTAACAATATATAATATGCTTATTAACACATGTAGTTTATCTGCCTTTAAAATACGAAGACGTTATTTCTTGTTCTGACAATTTATGTTCAGCCTTAAAGTTCTGAAAACACGTAATATTTTTTTTTTCGTTTGAACAAAAGTATGGTCTCAATTGCAGGCATTTTTAAACATAATTCTTAAATTCCCACCGTAATTTAATTTTCTTAGCCGTGCACGTACAACATATCTACTACTATAGTAAAATATTGACTCGGTAGTCAGTTTAAAACAATATGCTTGTATTTCGTGTATGAATACATACGAAGGGAACAAATTTATATTTTTGTGTTTTAAGAAACCTTTTGTTCACTATAATATTTTGTGCGTAGCTATTGTATTAAACAATTTTGTATTGGCAGATTTCATACTTATCAACTGTTTACAGACGTAATGTTATGAAAAAAAATCAAAATTAATAGAATTTGATATAATAACTATTTGACTGACCTAAACGGTCAAATTTTCATTGCATTTTGTCAGAAACGTTACAAAATTTGTTTAAATTTAATAAAAACATGTTAGTAAACTCACATAGCACCAAAGTTTTCATATCGTTAACAGTGCATAGTATCTCAATTTCAGATGCACTAAAAGCAGTAAGCTGTAAATGTTTAGGCAGTGATGGAAGCTGTGTAAAGAAACTGTACCTGTAACACCTTCAAAAATTAGAGATCTCTCTCGCTTACAAAGAGCGTTCTCATTAGCAATTCACCCTGCGATAAAAAAGAAGAGGGTTTGCGAAGAGGCACTCGGAAATTGGGATGAACCTTGATCGTTTTCAAGTGCGTGAATTTTATAAGAGAGTAGAAATACATACTTGTATACAGTCATTTTGGAAGTAAATTGCGCAGCAAACAACGGTTACAAAAATCCTCTTCAACTCTTGACGCAATGCTGAATAACAAGTAGAGAGTAATGAACCAAGTGTTTAAAAAATATGATTTGTATTAGGAAAGCGAGAGTCAAAAACAGGATATGAAATAATGCTGAATAGCTTATACACCATTTTATTTTGTTCCACATCCTCTCAGTGTTGTAAAATAAATTGAATACGCACTTCAAAAAACGAAAATTCTTGCCATAATCATTATTTTTTTCGAACGTAATCTATTTAGCAAGTAAAATAGCAGTTTGCATTACTAACGAAAAATTAATCATTTGTAAATTAATTTTATTTAGCGTAACGTTAAAAGTTAATTTTTCGCTTCCAGAAATAAAATTTTGATATTTATTTGTGTTTATTTAAATATAATATACATTGTACTATTCACAATACATATTCATTCAACTTGAAGTTCAACTCAGTTTTAAGATTTTATATATATATATATATATATATATACACACATACACACTTTAATTACGACTACAACATTTTACATTTTATTACGTTAACAAATATTTTTATATGAACGATCAATTAAAAGAGTGTTATACCATTTAATTTATTTCCCATGAAAGTTTTGGTGATCATTGAAGAAGAAGAATAGGCGTTGACGCTTTAACTAATATTTAATATAATTTAGATAGCTATGTGCAATATAACATTGTAATAAGAGCTCAGCAAAAAATGCTATTTATTATATTTCAATATCTTGTACACTATTTATAACTGCAGTCTTTCGCGGTTTTAATGGTCCTGTAAAATAATCTGTCTTGACACGACCAGGTTAGTCAGAATTCGCTTTAACAAAAGGGAAAACAATTTCTTGGTTATTTGTTAATTCAGTACTTTATTGTCTAGTTAGTATATTTAAATCTCGAATTTTTTTTCTTAGAAGAAATTGCAATTTACAAAAAATTCTAAACACGTCGTATTCAAGAAGGTAATTATATATATACATATATATGTGTGTATATGATAGCATTTAACTGACTAATATTATATAACATGACATGTGTTAATAAAGAAACATTTACTACATTTAAGAACAGAAAAATAATAACTGTGACATAAATTTTTACTGGGAAACCTCTCATGTAATATTTTAATTCTGAGTTCCTATCCGGTTACAAGTTCTTTATGACAGAAATATTTACTATTTGTGTAGAAAATATGGCCTATTACAGTATACTACTGATATAATTCACTCGATACGACCTATGCTAATGTCAGATTTTGCTTACCTTTATATTTACATATAAGTTAAAACAATAACTTAAAAATTGCTTAAGTTCAATTCAAGTTCTATAAAAATGGCCCGATTTAAATACGTGATAAATTTTGGTGTTCCAATATAATATATCATTAAAAAAATCATACATAATTAAAATAAACATTGTTAACAACAGTAAATTCTATCCTACATTAAACAATTTGATAATTTAATTACTTCTTAAATTGGACACAAACATGTAGGAAAAAATTATTTTAATTTTGCTGGTTGTGAGGTTAAAATATTTAGATGTACTTGCATACGCGAAAATAAATTTATGTGGTTTCATTTTATTTCTTCTGCGTGAACAAATTTCATTGTTGTTTGAGATGTTCAAAATATATTTATGACATAACTATTATTTCAGTTATATAAATTTCTTAAGTAATATGCATAGTTAGAATGGAGCAATGAATATATTATTACTCGACGTAAATAAAACGTCATCGAGAGTCATAGTTAGGAGAAATGATTCGCGAAACTTACTGAAACGAACATTGTTACATTTTTAAAATGTTTTTAAATCTCATCATACAATTTATATAAATTTATAATTGGTTTGTTTCAATGTGTACTCCATTCACACATTCCATATGCAAACTACGATTTAACTAATTATTTATAATTTATAACGTCTTGTTTCAGTTTACTTTACATTATTACACAAGTGAGCATAATACTGTATATTTGAGAATTTAAAATCTGATTTAACAAAGCTAATTATCTTCATTAACTTCATGTTTTCTTTAACTTTCTGCTTCCTAGGATTTCCTTTGAGTAATTACTACATGGATGCCAACATCATAAAATGTTGTACCATCAAATTTATGTACGTTCTTTCTGTGTTATAATGAAGCGCAACTTTCGTAAAATATGTATGCATCAGTTAAGAATGTATACAAATACACGTATAATTATTGGTTAATAGCAACGGAGTTGCCATTCAATCCTTTCCCTGCAAACTTTAATGAATATAGAATTTTCAATAATTTTTGCAATAGTTTTAACTGATTCCTATTGTTCAAAATATAAATTAAATATCATTGAGAAGTAATTTAAAGTACTCGTATAACGTTTGGCTCTTTTGCAACTTTATGACAATATAATTGTATCCAGTATACATAAATTAATATATAGAACACATAACAATTAATTACAGTATATATTTTTGATAATTTTTAAAACTAACTAAATTACGACTATCCTTACGAGTGCGTCAGTCACTATACGGTTTCATGTGATGATTTTTAATACACGTAGTCATTTACAGTTATTTTATATTAGACAAAATAAATGTAAAATTTACAATACAGGTATGTCACTATAAACTTTAAGACTTCATTAATATACTGCTGCGCTGCAATGCTGTTTAATATATTCTAGTGTAAATATAACTTACAGAAACATACAGACACACATATTTTACAGCAGATGATTTGCATATAAATATTACCATTGTAAATTTGCCAAATCTGTAATAGATTTAGGCTCGGTTTCTCAATGTCTGATTTTCTTCTGATTATCTTCCGATCAAAATTTAACCAATGGTTAGCAACAATATCTGTTTCTAAAGTACTGATTAAGATTAATCAATGGGTTAGAAGTCAGTAACCATTGGTTTTCTTAATCATAAGAAGAGGTATTGATTACAGAGTTAAACGGGATTTTTAAAACAAACTAGATTATAAACAATGACAATTTTTTAGGTTATGATGACAGATGATTTAAGTTTCTTGTTTGAAGAAGATGATGATGAAGAAATAGTAGATTTCATAAACAGGCCAAGACTTTTTCGGGAACGCCCAAGTTACATGTAAATAGATGACCATGAATTTGTTATGCGATTGCGGCTGAGTAAAAATACTGTCCTAGCACTACTAGAAAAAATTGGACGGCTGGAAGTGACCACCGACAGATGTGTACTTATTTATTGCATTATTTATTTACATCCCATAAACTTTAGTACGTTCTGGTAAGTAATATTCTTTGTAAGTTATTTGAAAAAATTTGATGGTTATGTCACATGTCTTTGATGTCTCTATACTTCCATACATTATTTTGCATAATTGGTTGGAAACCTATGTTAGATGTACGTAATATTACGTATCTTGGGTAATGGTAATAAAAAATATATTTTTATTTCTTCTGAAAAAAATTAAACCTACGATGATCAAGGAATCTGAATTGAAAAGTTCTTAATATAAATTTGTAGATTACTTTACATGTTTTTCGATACTTTTGTATGTTATAATACCTATTGTAGGTTATGTTATTGTTACATAATTGTGTAGGTTATATCACACATATAGGTTCCTCGATGAATAAAATTCTACTTCGATTTTCTTCCACGCATCTTCTTTATGCTTCCAAGTTACGGTGTCATTTTTTTTTTTTTTTTT
>PNEQ01069602.1:54641-170430 GCA_003012365.1 Medauroidea extradentata | reverse complement strand
TTCAAATCGCAGCCTACAACATTGTTGTACACTGTGAATTTTTTTCGGTTTGGTATGTTAGTCGGTTTTAATGGCGTGCATAAAACCGTAAAGTGCAAATTTTGACGCTTACGACTCATTACGCAAAAACTATAAGAGATAAAAAAATTTCCTAAGAGGAAGATTTAGTCACAATTTATGTCTAAAATAAGAAAAAAAAATGTCTCGTACAAATATAAAAATAATAAAAGGCGTTGAAAACTGAGGTGAACCGCCCCCTTAAGATGGCCGCTCGCGTAGCCGATCGAGCTGTGCGTAGAGTTCATTATTAATTGATGCAATGACGAGACTTAATGCGTTTGCGTGGACAGCCCTAAGCGCTTCCGCATTTGTATGCTTTGAACGCGCAAGATACGTCTACCCATTCGGCCACCTGATTAGTGAATTGGGACATGACATGAATGTTTCATGTTTGATCGCCCGCGTGCCAGACACAAGTTTTATGTGTTACTTTCAGCTTTGCATATTTTGTTTTTATCTGCTTCCTTAGAAAGAATTGTGTGTTCAAACATACCAGCACTGTATTTTGTCATTGTTTCCTCGAAAGTTTTTTACTCGCGCTGGAATCGTCGAAGGCTTGTCTAATGAACTGTCAAGCCCAGACGTAGCAAAATATACGTACTTTTGAATTCCACCATATTCTGAGATATTTCATGTGGTTTATCAATTTCTAACTAATAAAATTAATTTTTATTTTTTTACGGATGCACCATGTTTTAAGCAGCAAAAGTTTTCAATATTACATTCAATGAAAAAGTGCCAATTTCATGAAATTCTTGAAACAATATTTATTTTACTAGAACTCTTTAACTGTTTAAAACATAATATAATTGTTTTATAAAAAATTGTATTCTTGCATTATGTGTAAACATTAAGGTATACATACAATTAAATCTACTAAAATGTTCACAGTATTAGACTACTACGTTTCAGTTTCAGGACTTTTCATAAAAGGCAAACATTTTGGTTCAAGAAATTGTTGTAATGTTTTAAAAAAAAATCCATTACATTTAGCCATATTAAGTTTATTCCTAAATAAAATATTACAAATGATACTATGTTATACGTTCAAAAAGAATGGTTTCCCAAAAAAAATGTGCCTATGATATTTCTAAGATTAATTGTAGCTGGATATTATTTTTATATAATCAAACAAATTTGTACTTAACTATACGAACTGTTTTATTTGCTTAAAAAATAACAAATTCAACAAAATTAAAACTTGGTTAGTGCAAAAGAGATAATTTTCTTGTAAGTAAGAAAACACAGTATTTTATTGGGTTGATTAAAACTCTATACTTGAGCACGTATAGGTTTGTATTAACGGTTTCTCTTACATATAGAAAAAATTTAGTATTTCTAGTACTGGCAACAAAGGTTCCTACCAGGTAGAAATTAACCTAGTTAAACACAATTTTTAAACACAAGACAAAAAATAAACATGAAAAAATTAAAAACACACGTTTTTGTTAAAGCCATGGACTTGACACGGCCCATATATATATATATTCATTTACATATAAATACGTACACATATGCAAAATAGTGGTTGGTGAATTACAGTCGCCTTCCACAATAATAGTATTTCTAAATCTCAGTCGTATGTCACACATTTTTCTGATTTAACTAAACGAACCTTAATGCAATGCCAATGTTGTGCTAAAGGAATAAAACCTTTTTCGGTAACCAAATATTAACATGTGATTGTATTTCAGTGGCAAAATAATTAATTATATTTAAGCGAAATTATCTCACAACGATATTTTCCGCTACGTTTCATAAAATATTTGTGACGCATTGCATTGGCTCTTGATATTTAATTACTGACCAATCACCAGAATAAATATTCTTCTCTTGGGAAATACAGTGAATATTTTCACAGCAGAATTTTACACTAAATAATTTACATCGTTAATATATTGATAGAAAATAATTTTGGTTTTTATTTCAGTTTTTTTTTCTAATTTTTGGTTTATATTTGCTACGCTATCAGACTATGATAATTACCCGGTGATATATTGGACGTAGTGAACGTGTAGATTTATTTATTTTTATGCGCATCCAGTTGTACGGAAGTAAATGTGTAGATTTAATAATTTATGTAGATATGAATGTGACTTTGTATTTAGCTAAGTTCGTAAGTGATTTACTTATGGTCTAATTTTTATACAAAAATAGTAACTAAAGTACCTTTAAAATTTATTTTAATACAAATTTGTTTTAGTTACATACAGTATAATAATGTTAGCTGATTAAGTATCCTTGTTAAAAGATGGCATTTAGAAATTGTGAAATTTATGTTACCATAGTACCTTCTTAAAATCATAACTATTATTTGTTTTGAGTTCGGAGCAAGAGAATAAACACTGTCTGAATCAGCCACTGAACGTTGCAAGATTATTGTAAACAACAGCTAAAATGTTGTCATTTTAATATAGGCTAATCTTTTCTGCCATTTACATTTTATACGCTTACGTAGCGACCCAAATACCGGGGGGAAAAATTGCACCAAATTTTTTGATGTTTAATATGCATATCTAAAGCTCTTTTTCATGGCAATTGATTTAATGTTTTAACTCTTAAAGCGCATTGAAGTTATACCCACGAATCACAGACGTGTGTTTCCTCAGTAACTATGCTCTGATTGGCGCATTCAAATGAGACGAAGCCTTTGCTAAAAGGCACACAAACCATTAATATTAACAGAGCAAAGCAACAAGTGTGCACAGAAGGTATTGGAAGCAGTTGGTTAAAAAAAATCGATGACACAGTTCAAAATGGAAACAACTAGTTCAGTTGTGAGTAAAATGCATATAGAAAGATTTCCATTTCTTCGAAAAATCTGTTGACTAACATATTTGGTCGGTGTTAATTTGAAGCAGAAAGTACAGGGACAACTCTTTAGCATATTTAATATGTTTATAGTCTGCATTTACTGAATGTATCACACTTTAAAATAAAAAAAAATGCAATTTCCAGAACTTTACTGGCAATCAGAATATTATGCCACAATATTAAAATAAGAAAATTTACTTTTTTTTTCTTTTCAACTAAGTATACTTCACTTCTGTCTATGTTGGTGAGCCAAACTCAAAAATACAATTTTTTGAGTTGTTTCCCTTTTGAACTGGGCCACTGATATTTTAATCAAATCTTGGGTCGCTACTCTGAAGAAATTTTAAAGCGAAGTATGGGGATTAGTTTGAAATATTTAACGCTCTTCTTGCATTCTAAAGTCTGGGCACGTAACAATAAAATCTATGAATTTATATTTCTGAAATTTTTTTGTTATGTATTCTGGTTTGTTGCCGTTATGCTAACATGTTTTATATTTACTTTTTGTTTCAGACTGAAGATGTCTCGTGGAAAGAAACAGCGTTTTAGGAAACACATCTGAAGTCATGCTTCGTTTTTCTGTCAAGTTATTGCAAGTGCCGTGAAGGGAACAAATCCTTAGCCTTTCCTTTAAATAATGTAATGTAAAGTATATTGCAACCGATTTCTGAGTGACACCATTCATTGACGTTACAACGTAACAATTTACTGAATATCCAGTCCCATACAAATCATGCGTAAAAGTAACTGTTCGTAATAGTTTATTGTTTTACCATCAGTCTCTACTGGTGTCTCTTCTGTGAGTAAATATATAAAAAATTACATTTGCCATATGGACAGTATGAAATTCAGTTATGTTCATTAGCATATTCCAAGTGCTGGACTAAACTCTATCCCATATTTAAGTGTGAAAGTTGCTGTGCGTCTCTGGAAGTAAGTGTTGCGGAGATGCATATTGTTTCTTATAATCATCAAAAGGTAATACAAATAGTTAATATATACTGACCGAATTTAAAAGACACATGCAAAAATTTTACATTTCATGAACTGAGTCAGTATTATGCACATTACAAGCGAAATATAACTAAGGATGTTATTTACGTAGATAATTAGCTTCATTCTGTGATGTACAGTTGCGATAGCCTTAAATTCTTGTTAGTTATGGTTGAACTTTCAAAATAAAAGTAACATAAATCCTTTATACAAAAATATTTTCCACTTTACAGAAAAAATCAATTTCAGAAATACGTTCTTTACAGTACAAAATTGCAATTCTATTTTTTCTTGAACAATAAAAAAATACAAGAATATTCACAAAAAGTCTTATGCTGAATTTACTAGTTTATATTAGAAATGGATTAATCAATTTACTTAAATTGAAAAATTACACGTCCCTCTCTTCTTTCAGAATTAATATACCATAGCATAATATAATTAACAGAAAAAAATTTGAAAACTGCTCATGTTGTGTTCTACAACTAGTACCCATGAAAAACGATCGCAAAATAAAAAAAAAACCATTACAACTCAATAAAATTTTGGTTTCGTAATAAAAAAATGTTTAGCGTAGCAGTACAAAACATTTCCTGGAATTTTAAACAGTAAAATTAACATTCTGGACATGTACGGTACGTTTATATACAGCGATTTTGGAGACGTGAGCTTGTCATCAGTATATTTTATGCCAGCAGTTCCGTTCGTTAAATGCACGCAACAACTGTACAGAGCAGAATGTAATAGTTTCCACTATTTGATAATAGTATGTTTTTTAATGTATAAGTGTAAAGCATGATCTGTGTTTTCGCTGAAAAAAAAAAAAACGAACGAATTGTTAGATATTACTATCCAACAGTTGTTTTCAGTTTTCATTTGTGGATGATTTTTGGAAAACGGCCCACGGGGTGCGGAGACAATGAGCCCCGATTAAGTTGACGTGAACCTGGTTTATGTTAAACCAACTATCCTGTGCACGTAGCTTAAAGCGAGCTTCGACTCCGAGCGTCGTTTTCCTTTACATTGAACCCTGCAGAGGCCTAAAATATTGTACCTCTTCTGTCTTTCGAATGATCGGTAATATAAGTTGTAAACTGTGAACACTTAATTAAATTTACGTTATTTGTGTAATTTGAGTGAGTTTTTCTGTGTTTTGACAGTTCGTTTTGGTATCACCAAGCTTGTGTTACTCATAAATTTTATTCAAAGTTGACGAGTGCAATGACTGACCGTCTTTATTTTGCTCCTGTCGCAAAGTTGAAAACGTGAGACATTATCATAACGGCCATTTTAAAATCTGACTTTTTTGGGCAAAGAAAAAAGTTGTAAAGAAAGTCAAGTTTCTTTAAAATCGTATTTTAGACGGTTCGGTTTGTTTCTGACATTGTAAATTTGTCACATGACACTGATCCATGTAGCCATAAAGCTAACGCATATAGATTCTAGGCAGATTTAGATGCTCCACGAACAAGTTTATTTAGGACACAGCCATAACAACACAGCAACGATTCATGACCGTTTGCACGTTTTACTCTAAATATATAACGTTACCACATGTTCTCCAGTAGCAATCAACGTAGGGCTAAATTTTGGAAATTAGTTGAAATCGTTAGTTATATGTAGGGGTTGGAACACTATAACAATACGTTCGTTCATCACAATATTCCAATGAATACGTTCGAAAATATATTATTAGCGAGGCGAATTACGAATCTGGCGAAAATCAGCTATATTAGATCAAAATACTCAATAACATATTAAAGTAAGTATTTTTGAACATTTTAGTTCGCTGGTTCAAGTTTGGGAAGGATTTGGTAAACATACTTACCGTTGACAAAGGGGCATGACCGTTTACGTTGCGTCGACGCTGCATGGCCCACATTATTCCAACCCCTGAATAAAGTTTGGCCTGTTGGTTGACTGAGTAATGACCTTAAGTTGTTAACAATGCTGTTGTTATTAAACCCCAGCAACTTGTGTTGTGCAAACGTTGAAAATCAATTAATGGGACCGTCAGCTGTACTCCGTATTGGAATACATATAAATGTAATTTAGGTCCAACGTAGTATGCCAACATTACTGTTAATAACATGAATTTTCATTAATTCAGTCAGCACTGTAATTAAAAAGAAGTTGTCCTACACAGAAAAAAACGACAAAAATTTATAGTACATTTTTATTAACTTTCAAATAGCTGGCAGTACGTTAGCATTAAGTTGGAAAAAATAAGTTTGCCATCAAGTTGGTAAACATAAGTTTAGCATTTGGTAAAAATTGTTATGTTTGGCCAAAGTTAACCAAACTCTCGCTAATATCGAGTTGTTTTAGAAAATTGTTCATAATTTTGACAGGGCTTACTAACTGTTGAATGAGAACAAATTCAGAAGCAAACACATATTCAGCAAAATTTTTCGCCTATAATGAGTGTGCATTTCATTTTTTTCTAGTTGGTTCGATAAAGTTAACCAGTTTCATTGAATACATATACATGTATTATCACCACCAATATAAAACAAGTCAACAGCATATAATAATGGTTGAGGCAATAACTTCGGTTTAAATGGTTTCTAGTACACTCAGAAAAATTTCCTCCGTCGATTTACGGAATTTCTGGTAAAAATTTCTCCGGATACCGTTGCGAATTCACGGAAATTTATTTCCTAATAGATCATAACTTTCCGTAAAACAGATTCATCACCCGGAACTGAGCCATACTTACATGTCTGTAATACTACAATTGCATTTCTACAGATTTTCAGATTTAACGTTGATGTTATTAAAATATATCCATAAAATTTACAGCTCTCTAACCCATACATGTACGATGTTTTGTGCAAATTTTCGCAGACTTATGGACATATTACGTATGATTCGGTAGTGCATATTTACTCTAGAAATTTTCGTATTTTATATTTACGGAAACTATTTCTGTTTATTAACGATACATTTCAGTTAAAATTTATAACGGTTTATATGAGAGTATTTCAAGTGGTACCGAATGTCAGTGGAATATTTTAGTACGTTACTAAGGAGTACTAGACAACAGTTGCTAAAAACTATCACAAACGTTAGGTGACACTGTTCAAATAATTTTCGTTGTTTTACGGAGGAGTGCTGGTAAGAAATTCCCCAGGTGTGTCCGTTAATTTGCTTACGGCAATTAGCTCCACTTACGGAAACTTGCATATTTATGGAAATTCTCTAGTATGCAGGTACAATATAGCTATGGATTTTTTAGTTTCTTCCCGCAGTTTTACATATGTTTAATTAATGACACGAAATTATTTGTAAGAAAATATTTCTTTTTCCGTTCAGACATTTTTGTAAAATTACCTGGAATTTCACATACGTTTTTAAGAGGGTATGATCTCAATTCCCTGGTTCGATCCTATCTCGATTCATGTAGAATTTTTATTATTTAATTGATTTTTTTAATTAATAAATTTATTAATATAGCATATAAGTCTTAAATATGCTATTATAGAGTCGATTTTTGTACATAATTCGCAGATCCGACGTCGGTACAACTTTAGTAAACAGTTCGCATTATATCCGTTACATACACACACACAATTTCAACCACTGAGCGACGTTCGGCCAACGTAGGATGTTAGTTGGAATCCAACAAGAAACAACGTTGGATCGATGCAGGCTCACGCAACGTGTTAACGTTTGGAGAGCGTATTATTCTAACTTTCTGCTAACTTCGAAGTCTAATGTTGGGTCAACGTTGGGCCAGCAATGTTTTGCTTCAAATTGGCATATTGAATACCTAGACACCTCTAATAAGATTAGAAACTTTACGAACATTATCTCTGAATATTAGTGTAAATACAATATACTAAGATTAAAAATAAAGTAATATTATTAGAGTATAAATATTTAGTTCAAATGTTTCTATCAGCAGCAACGTATTAATTTGTAGCTATAGTAGTTACCTTCCCAATATTTAATGCTAACAAGCTAGAAATTCATATGCATAAAAGGTTCGTCCAAATACTTATCTCAATGTATCCTGATGATTATATTGAGAATTTATATATATATAATTTGTTAATTTTGAAGCGACCTCCACGAGCACTCGGCACAATTTAAGGAGGAAGTACAAAAAAACAATGTGTCATCATAGAAATGCAAGTATATTATATTACTGTTACAACTGTTACACAACAATGATATCTGAGACTATCTTACTTAAATAGCAATAAATTAAAACAATAATAACATTGAGGACATTTACACAATTTTGTGATTAATAAGATATATGATTCAAATTAAAGTTTCTTTTACAACTAGTCAACACGTACCTAGCATAGAAACTTAATTTAACACCAAACAAGAAACCGCCAATAGATTTTTTGAAAATAAACATTACTTAGACATTAAATATTTACAATTTTTTAAAAATTTCATTGCTGTTATCATTTCTATTGTGTAATACCAGTTATACATGTCCAATAATTCATTCATGTCAAATACTTTTACATCTTTTAGGAACTCACTTTTATTTTTCCTAGTTTTTATCTGAAAGGATAACCTATTGTACAGTTTAAATAACACGTTTTCTGTTCCACCCGTGCCATAATACGTTGCCATTTCGAAAATATAAACGAAAAATATAAAAGTTAAGTCAACATTATATGTTATACATGTGCCCCAAGTTTGGTGAAATTCTGGAAAATATTTCATAAGATATGTAATACTATGCTTAAAATACAAAAATTGCCAGCATTTTGAAAATATGAACATTGAATGAATGAAATACACTACAGCAAAGGCAACTTTGCATGCAGTATATGTGTAACTGGTTTGGTAAAAATTGTAAATAAGTAATATATATCCTAAGAAATGTAATACTATGCTAAAATATAAAATAATAGCCACCATTTCGAAACTAAGAACATAGGATGAACGAAATACACAAGATTAATGTCAGCTTATATTGTACATGTGCACCAAATCAGGTGAAATTGTGAAAAATATATCCTAAGATATGTAATACTATGCTATAAATATAAAAACAGCCCCAATTTTGAAAGTATGAGCACATGATATGCGAAATTAACAAAAGTCAGGTCAGCTTTGTAAGTAGTATAGGCCTATGTGTACGGAAATTTATGACATTCCAATTTACAGTTTCATAGATATCATATTGATTGAAAAATATTAAAATGGCCGCCATTTTGAAAATTCACTGGTTCAAAATATTTTTTTTTGGGGGGGGGGGACACACACGGGCACACAAACAGACAGACAGACAAACACACGGACACACAGACATGAAGGTGATCTCATAAGCTGCTAAATATATGTCGATAGATCATGCCTGAACCCTGTGTGTCTGCTTGATGACAGGAACAGATTCCAGTTCCCGAAATGTCATTATACTGACTGTTGTGGAAAACTACTGTGTTTTGTTTCGTCTCATCGTTGTGTCGCTTTTGATTTTTGTTGTTTCATTTATTTTTCTTTTTGTTCCTTGTTTTATTTGACCCGAATTCATTTTTGGAATTTTATGTTGTGCGTGTATCCTGTTGACTAAAGCATACTCTGCTTATTTATGTTTTTTGTCTTATTTACAGTTTTCTTCTGACAGTCATTAATTTCGCAATGGAGTATGTCAAACCAGTCACGCACTCCCGTTGCACAGTTCTTTCAAAGATCACCATACCTTTAGACAGGCCCGTCTGACACCTGTCCCCTTTCCCAGAGTTCCTCTATCAAGGACTAAGCTGTACAAAAGCACGAAAACCAATCAGATAAAACTTATAAGTCTGCTACAGAAGTAAGAACTTATAAATGTTGAAATAGTTCGCAACGAGGTGACCAGGGAAGACATGAGGACAATCTCGCTTGATTTTCGTGGCTAGCGGAAATGTAGTGGAGTTTGATACGAGGTTTGAAGAGAGGGTAATTGGAAGTGCTGATTAGACCACGAATATATCGCCTGTTTCAGCCACGCCCACGAGGAAGGATGGGGAATGGAGGTAAATATGTGTGAGGGAAGAGAGCGGGGAGAAGGCAGAGAGGTGTTAGTTGTATGTTTGCGAAACCACGTCACGCCATCCTTCTTTTTTACCAGTTCAGCAGTGTCCATACATAATTTCGGTCCTTTGTATCTCCACCCTCCCCAGACCCGCAAGAGACCTGTCTCTCCCCCAACACAAATAAACCCTTGTCAACAGGTCGGCAATTACGGGCCACAGTTTCGTGACTAATAAATTGAGAGCGAATAACTTCACTATTTCACCGATGCAATTTCCGCCTGTCTCCTGCTCTGTAGCCATTTACCGCCGGAAAATTTAGCACTCACATGGTCAGCGTTGTTTACGTAATTAGCGTATTCTTATTTACTTGGGCTAGTGAAGCATTCGTAGAGACTTGAAACATATTACTGATTCTTCAACGACAGTGTATAATTCAAGCACCAGTATGCCTGTATAATATTATAACTTGGTCCGAGCCTTTGCCAGATACCTTCCAACGGATTACGAACCAATAATAAACACTTAACAAAACAAGACGCAAATAGAAACCAGTAAATAAACCTAGTAATTATTACAGTGGAAACAATTTTGCTACAAATAGTTTCAATGCCGTACGTGCGTCTCCGCAGCGTTATTTCATGGTTATCTGCAGCACGTGCGTTGTGCAGTGGCGTTGCTCGTTTGACTGTGGCTGTAAGAATATGGTTACTGCGACACCATGCGTCTGTGCTTTGCGGGTAGAGACCCGAGACACTGAGAAATTTACTAACTTGACTAGAAACATTTGCTGGAGGAGGGGAAGTCAAATCCACAAAACTGTAATGTTTCTTGAAATTTATCTTTAAACCGTTTCACAGTGTAAAATAATTTTAATTTAATAGTATACGAAAAAGTATGCGACAGCGTCTCAGCACAAAATTTCCTCGCAAATTTTTCTCTCTATGGATAGGGTCATCAAATTTTCAAGATAATTGTTTTGCCACAGTTTGTTTCACGGTCAAAAATCTACAGCTGAAGCTTTGCTTCATGGCTATTGGCAGCTGGTATTTATGGATACATGTAGTTATTTTAAGTGTGCAAATCATGGTAAGGATAGTGGGACATCACAGGTTTTTGATTTGTGGTAGAATCCCAAGATGCACTCAATAGTTGGAAGCATCTAATCACTGCCTGTAAAGCAATATGCATATTTCCCATTAAGTCATTGAAACAAATCGATGCTTAAATATTTTCGCACAAATAGGTGGCTCTAATCAATGCATTAATCACTTTAGTCATTGATAAATACTTCAGCTTAATGATTCTAGGAAGAAATCAATTTTTTAACAAAAATAAAAAAAAATTGCTTAAAGTTTTTTATTTTTTTAGGAGTGGTATTTTTCTGCATGTAATCAGCATCCGGCAAAGGAGATACGTTAACACTTGGGAAATGGATTTGTTGTTGAAGCATATACTTTACCCGCAGTTGCTGTATTCACTATAATATATATATAGGTAATGCGCGATAATGTGAGTATTTTTTAAATGCCATTTTGTAAAGAATAATAAATTCCAAATATTAAATACAGTGATTTCAGATGTTAACTTTTGAGTACGGAGTAGTCTGTACACTTTTAATAATTAGGTAACATTTTTATATTAAAAATTTGCAGGAAACTATAAATAATACAAAAATAAAATAATATCTAAAGTGCTCATTTTATCCTTATTCACCTGTACACGAGAAGTCACATGCTTGGAAGGTAGCGCGTTACTGTACACTAACAAAGATTCACGTTACACATTTAGTCGACGCACAGTAAAAAATATATTTAATAAAGTTATTATTTTTAATAATTTACGGTCTCTAAAACAAGCTTAAATAGGGTGGATAAAAAGAACGGTGACTATTTAGAATCGAGATACTTGGACAGCTTAGGTTTCTGCAGTAGCAAATATTTAAAGGTTACTAGAATATTTCTTTTATTGGCAGTAAATAAAGTAATAATTACGGGGCCACCCAACTTGCGTTTTAAATTCGTTCCAGCGAGGTAAAACTACTATTTACAGTTGAAACTAATTAAGGCTTATTGTAATTATACGATCTTTGAAATAACTGTGCAATGGGAGTGCATGACTGGAAATGACTGTCAAAGAAAACTGACGATAGTAAAAAAAACATAAATTAGCAGAGTACGCTTTAGTTAACAGGATACATACACAACATAAAATTCCAAAAAAAAAAAAAAAATGGAATCGGGTCAAATAAAACATGAAACAGACAATAAATGAAAATAAAAAAAAATCAAATATGAAACACATTGTAACATGCGACACAACGGTTAGACAAACAAAAACACAGTAGATATCAGACACGAACAGAAAAACAACAAGCGACACAACGAATATACGGAACAAAACACAGTAGTTTTCTAGACAGACACAGGTTGTGTTACTGATGACGGGAACAGATTCCAGTTCCCGAAACGTCGTAATACTGTCTAGAAAACTACTGCATTTTGTTTCGTCTCATCGTTGTGTCGTTTGTTGTTTTTCTGTTCGTCTCTGATATCTATTGTGTTTGTTTCGTCTCTTCGTTGTGTCGTTTGTTGTTTTTCTGTTCGTGTCTGATAACAATTGTGTTTATTTCGTCTCTTCGTTGTGTCGTTTGTTGTTTTTCTGTTCGTGTCTGATAACAATTGTGTTTATTTCGTCTCCTCGTTGTGTCGTTTGTTGTTTTTCTGTTCGTATCTGATATCTACTAAGTTTTTGTTTTGCCTCATCGTTGTGCCGCGTGTTAACTTGGTGTTTTGTTATTTTTTATTTTTATTATTTTAATTTATATTGTTTTATTTGACTCTATTACATGTTTTGGAATTTTATGTTGTGTATGTTTCCTGTTGACTAAAGCAAACTCTGTTTATATATGTTTTTATATTATCTTCAGTTTTCTTTGACAGTCATTTCTTTTACAACGGCGTTTGTCCAAACAACTAAATCCAGTTATATATATATACACATACATATACGGAAATAACACACTCTTCAAATGGTGTCTCTAAGGTTTAAAAAATTCGGCACTTTTATAAGAAACATTATTTTCGGACATTCAGACTGCCGCATTAGAAAAAATTACACCACACGTATTCGAAAAACACAATAGAAACCAACGTGAGATTTTGAACTACGCTGCTAATAAATAAATAATTGGGTCACAACTTAAAGTCCAAGACGAAAATGTTCAATAGCACTGCACTATATCTGAGTGGCTTGCGCGGAGAGGCAATAATGCATTACATACATCGGTTAAGGGCAACTAAAATATGTCGTCGACTTTCTGCCTCACACATACAAACGCAGCCTATCTAGCAAGGCCCCTTATGATACGCTTCATCAGTAGCACTATCGCTAGTTTTCATAACACAAGATTAAATTTCTTCGTACGCTGAATAAGACCTAAGTTGTCTTAGTGACTGAATTCTAATTAGTAACCGACCTTTTCTATCCTCCTTAATTAAGTTTGTTTTAGGGACCAAAAATTAATTCAAATAACAACTGTGTTAAATGTATTTTACTGTGACTCGACTAAAAAGTCTAACGCGAATCCTACTAGGTAAAAAATTATTTATAAGTTACATATCGACGCGACTATTCAAATTGAGGTAATTTATTTTGGTTTGATTTAAACTGAACATTATACGATGTCAATAATTTAGTTTACTTCTCGAAAAATATTTTCTCAGCTACTAGAAGCAATGAAAATATGTTTTGTTTGAAACTGCTAGAGGGGTTAGAATATAATTCATTGTTAGATATATATATATATATATATATAAAAAAGTAACATTAAAAATCAAAACACCAATCAATACAAACAGTAACGCTAATGTCTTTATGACGTTACGATTACTTTATGAAATACTTCGAGAAATATTTTATTTCACTGTAAAATAACCATAGGAACATATCTCGTAAAAATTAAGCATATAAAGATAAATTGATAATATTAGCTTTAAAATATTTTTTTTATTTCTTTACGCGTAATTAAGTATGTTTGTCAAACTAACATTAACATCATTTCACAAAACAACACAATATTCTCCAAACCAAAAAAATATAAAATTTTCAAAAGTTGTATGATACGCTAACGTGCTGTAAAACGTTATTAATAGTTTAACTTCAGTCATTGGATTTCTGAGTATAACATGCTGCTATCAAAATTTCCAAACAACAGGTGTCAATTTTTAAAAGTAATTGTGTTTATTTGAGCAGAGCATAATGCTCATCTTATTTTAGAAATTAGTTTTTCACGAATATGTCAACGTTATATTTATCTTAATAAAAGGTAACAGATAAAAATATCTGTAAGAATATTAGAATATGTCATAGAGAAATTTCCTCCTAAGCGTTTTCCAAACACAACTCAAACTTGGTTGTCAGAAAATGTTAATATTTAAAGTTTTATATAATAAGCGTTACTGAAGATGAACGAGGCGTGTTAACCTAATCGTGATGGATATTTTGACATGTGACACATTATTTAAAAGCTAATAATTTAAACATTCTCAAAAATTAATTATGAGCATTCTTACTTGAATTTATTAACATTTTAAGTCGTACGAAGGAAAATAATGTTACTCTAAAATCTGTTACTTAAAAAAACGTTGCTTTTTCATATATATATATATATATATATATATATATATATATATATATATATATATATATATATATATGATGGTATATCGCTAGAATATTTTGTACCAACAAACCCTTGAAAACACTGTGGTTTCTTGCTACGTGAACGATAGGGTGATATAGGTCTGACACTACGTAGCTACCTGCAGATCAATAATATGCATTATATATTACAATAGCGGAATTCTTATTCGCTCAGTCAAATGGGGTAACAGCTCTACATACAAGCAAAATCCAGTAATCTTTTACAAACTGAACTTACATTGAAACCGAACGCTGAGTCAGTTTTCTCGCAATAAACCGTCATATATATATATATATATATATATATATATATATATATATATATATATATATATATATATATAGGATATTTCGTAAATATTGGTATAAACGAAACGGGTGTGTCGAGGACGATAAAACTACCGAATAATGCTAATAAACATTTTTCCGAAAACCAACGGCTTTCCCGTTACGATGTATTCTCACGTGCAAAAATGGCAACGTTGTAACACTATTAACACCGTCTGTACCAGGCACCAGTTCCCACAGTCAACAGCAAATGCAGTGTGGCTGCGTAGTGTTACACAAGGTCGCCATGGCTCCACACACGTTTTATAGTGAAGAAATGTCTGACATCTACTTCATGTATGTGGGAACAAATGGCAATGCACGGGAGGCCGCTCGAATGTATTAACAGACGTACCCGCAGAGAAGACAGCAGAGTGTTCACAAGGGCACATCAGCGCCTGCTCGAAACAGGATAATTTAAACCCAATATGCAACATACAGGTAGACCGAGAACAGTTTCGACACCGGAAACGGAGAAGTATGTGTTACAACAGGTGGGTGAAATGCCGGGTACAAGTTACCAGACGAGTTACTGCAGCAGAAGGAGTTTCGTCGTGCCTCATATGGTGGATATTACATGAGGGACAGTTGTACCCATATCGTGTACAAAGTGTGCAAGCATTGGCCCGCACCAGACTTTCCAGCCCGGGTTGCCTACTGCCAATGACTCCTGGCAGAATGTGGGCGAGATCCACAGTTCCTGGTGCACGTTTTATTTACAGACGAAGCATGCTTCACCCAATATGGTGTCATGAACATCCACATTACAGACTTGTGGGGATACGAGCTGTGCTTTCATTGAGACGGCACATCAGCGGAGATACTCCATCAATGTTTGGGCAGGAGTCGTTGGTGATCGGTTGTTAGGGCCACATGTCCTACCTGGCCGACTTATTGATTGTGCGTTGCCTTCATTTTCTGCACCACGAGCTACTCGACAGTTTGGTGGATGTGCCTCTTGGTGACAGGATGCGTATGTGGTAAATGCATGATGGTGCTCTGGCACATTTCCACGCGGCTGTTCGGGAACACGTCGCACGTATGTTCAATAACGGGTGCATCGATCGTGGCTTGCCAATACCATGGCCTCCCAGGTCCCCCGACTTGAACCCATTGGATTTTTTTTTGTGTGGGGATAATTAAAAGCGTTGGTGTATACCAGCCCTGTTGATAATGCCCTTGACTTTAGGAACGCACTGTTTGCCACTGCGTTCGGAACACACCTGGAATTTTTTAACGTGTACGGGCATCAGTGGGAAGACGTACTTAAGCCTGCCTTCACGTGAACAGCGCCCATTACGAACATTTGTTGCAATGTCCTCGTCAACATGTGCAGCATTTTTATGTTTTGATCCTCGGGAACACAGGTATTATAGCGTTCCTGTCGTAACATGTAATGTGACATACTGGGCGTATCATTGGTTTCCGGAACTACGTTTACGAGCATTATTTGCTTTTTTTTTCATGGTCCTCAACATACCCCTTTCGTTTGCACCTATACTTACCAAACACCCTGTGCGTGCGTGTATAACACATTAAATTTGAACAGTTTTGTTAATTGTTTACAGTAAAGAATATAATTAGAGACACTAGACATTCGCGGGAAAATTTGACATTTTTCTAGGCGCAGATGACTTCAGTATGCCCAGTTTAAAAAAAAATTGCCAGATTTTAAGGCTATGACCTCGGTTTTGACTGTTTGGTGGTGATTAATTTTTTAAGCTTAAACGCAAATCTGTTTGGCTTTTTGATTTGAAATGGTTCATGCCATAATAGTTATTTTTTTCCCAAGACGTGAAGTTATATGGTTTTGAGTAAAAAGTAAACAAACGATAATTTTGTTAGTTGGATAATTAGTAAGGATGGTTGTTTTTTACGAGAATACTTGACTGCTGTTTTCAACGCACATTCAGTTTATCAGAAGATTACTGGCTTTCGCTTGCACGTGGAGCGGTCACCCTGTTTGACTGAGCCAATAAGAATCCCACTATTACATTTTTTGATGCCTTTTATTGGTCTACAGACAGCTATATTGTGCCGTACGTACGTCACCCAATCATATGTTTCACAAGAATCTACAGCGTTTTCATATGTTGGCACAAAAAATTTATGTGATATACCGTCAACTCTAACCATAGAATTTACTTTCTTGAAAACGTTGGCCAACCTGCAGAACAACTGAACAGCTAATAATTGTAGCAAAAAAAGTAGAAACACTATAGCATGGTTTAACCATGACCGTATTTAGTAGAAGGCCAGAGTATTGAATATGGCAACGCTGCATCGGAGGCCTACTGCCGGTCTCTCATTGGTAGCCCTAGTACGTCTAGACGTGTACACGCCACTAAAGCTGCATATAAACACGTTACAGAGACTAGGGCAGTCAAGAAGCGACAGGCAGCAGGACCCTGATGCAGTGTTACCACATTCAAGACTCCGACCTTACACTAAAGACGGCCATGGTTAAACACATAAAGTGTGTGATTCAGCACAAAACTTTTCACATGTCACAAATTACAACATCTAATAATAGTAGAATAAAGATACTACAGTTTAGAAACTGTATTTACTTTCAGTATTTTTCACAATTTTCCAATGTTTCTGCACATAGTGAGTTTTGTTTACTTATTTATTTATTTACTGAATGCATCTTTTATTTCCTGCCTGTAGGCATAGCGAGTGCGCACCTGAGGTTATCAATCACATTTATCATATTTTCCCTGAGAAGGTACCTATACCAAGGGGAGCCCACTTCGTAATAAAAAATATTGTAGTGTCATCAATCACGTATGCTGTGACTGCTGATGACAGCGACTCCGGTCGGTTTATCGAGGAATATTGAAGAATGGAAAACTGGCACACCCAGTGCTTCTTTATATTCAGCACAAACGTGGCATTATAATGTATCTACTCTGCATATTAGGCGTAATATTATACTTGCGATACATACAGGTTAACTTAAAAAAGATTTATTCTTAAGACATTAATGTACAATTACAAATTCTTAAGACTATCCTATAATTTGTGTGTAAAGAGAAAACAGTAATTTTCAAATTTTTCGTACTGAATGAGAACTTAGTTAGACTTGGCAACTATTTGAATAATTATAACGAGATTGATTATTTGTAGCTAATAATTAGCTAATGCTTATGCGTTATATTGATTAATGTGAAATGTTTGTCTGACGTGATTACGCAATCAGTTGGTTCATAAATTATTACTTGTCCCTGACCAAAGTGGGCATGTTGTAGAAAAAGTTGTGCATATGTATGTATGTATGTACGTATGTATATATATATATATATAAATATATATATATAAATATATATATATATATATATGCATACATATATAGGGGCCGGAAATTCCAGCGAAAGGAGTGAAAGAGTTTTGCACAAGCCTGTTTCAATGTCGTACGTGCACATCTGCAGCTCTGTGTCGTTGTTATTGGCAGAGTGCCCGTGTGCAGATATGCCAACTAGGACAAGGTTACTGCGAACTTCACATGTCTGTGATGACTTGTAGGTAGAACTCCAATACGCTGAGATTTAATATACATCCAATAACTTACAGTGAAGCAGAACGGCAGATGTGCACATGAGTCATTGAAACAGGCTGGTTAAAAGTAGTTTGTTTTTGGTCAGATATTCGGTCCTTACTCATAGGCGGCTATCCTTAAATTTATGCACAACATTTTCACTTTTATATGCATAATATTAACGTTACTTCTAAACATAACGGTTTTCGTAACTTAAAGCGTAAGTTAATATACTTGCAGACATATCATAATTCGCCACTTATGTAGTTTTTTAAGGTACACAATATCGCTTGTGTTAAAACCTTTCTTATATGTTGGTTAAATGACAAAACTTTGCGTATGTTTACAAACATTAAAAAAAAAAAGAAATCGATTCTTTCATAACTGATAATAGAGACTTTATGATGTACCAAATTGATTATATATTCGCTGTTCGTTACAATATTTCTGTCGCTATGAATTAGTTAAACATTTTGTTAAGTTTCAAAAATAATTAAATATTGTACTGTTATATATTACAATATATAAACTCTAAGACATAATTTTCTTGGATGTAGGATAATATAGCCTACTGGTTAATGTAAATAAGTAGACAAATATTTGGCGCATATAACGATTTTACTCTATCAAATGATAATTAACGTCATCGTGTGGTAAACAAGATCCAATAAAACAAATTTCATTTAGAATCTATTTTTCAATTCTCATAGTTAATCAGATAATGGCTCGTGGCATATGTAGTGGTTGGTATGCAACTTTGTTTTCTTGACGTATTTCAGGCTGCACTGCCGGCGTGGTCAACATTTGATCAAATATTTCTAACAGACTCTCTAACCCATTCGTGTTGTCAAAATTTGTAAATTAAAAGTGAATTTACAACACTGTCCATAGAACAATAATTGTCGTTGGAAACTTTTCCTCACATTACCATTTCTATATGCGGAACCTTAGATTTTCAGTCCCTAGATGTTGTTTTCTATATTTGTAATTATCTACTCCTTCAAGGGGTTTATGATCGTGAGTCTGATAAATACTGTATTAAGTCATACATAATTTTGCTGCTGAGTTGCCTTTAAATCAAGAAAATTTATAACACATATCGAAGTAATTCCCTGACACGTATGATTCCTGTTTTCATATACCAGTGATTGTCATCTCGGTCACCAAAAACTCCTTCATTAAATATCTTTTAAACATAATCAATATTAACACTTGGTTTTCGTCAAAATTTTCTACCAAAAGCAGCAACTGAGGAGCAAAAATAACAGAAATAAATACGAAGAATGACTTAATGCGTAGACTCAGATGCGAAACTAAACATAATAACCAAGTCAGAGGTATTGATCAGAAATAAGGTTGCAATGATCAAAGTTATGGCATTAAGTCATTCTGAAAACCACAGTTGCCCACGAACAAGTCAGAATGATGCATAACAGTTAAGATAACAGCCAGGAAACACGCCGTGTCTAATTAGGCAAAATGTCCGAGTCTAGTAAATCCTGTGCATTTAATAACCGACTGACTAAACTTACATAAAAAACATCGCAACATTATTTCGCTTAATTTTTTTTTCCGTGACAAAGTTTTATTTAGAATAATCGGCTTGTAAACAGGTTTCCTAGAGCCACTGATTTTTTCGTGAAAGAGTGTTGCACCAAATTGTATCATTGCCTTACATACGCACACATCTGCAGATCTGTGCGTAGTTCTACTGTTTTTTATATTTTTACGTGGTAGTTAGTAGAAATAAATAGTCGGCAAGTTAAAGTTCAACAATGAAGGCAAGTCATTACAGTCTTCTCCTTGTACGACCGTTATTTCGCAAAGTCTGTTGGCCCGATCTTAATTTTTAATTATTAAGTATACACCTGTTAGTCTCAGAAATATTTGGATAAGTTACGACGAAGGTTACGATGACGTCCGCGGTCTGCCGCCGTGACTTGCGATGCTTTTTTCTTTATTTCTTCTAAATAACTGGTCTGAAAGCCAAAACTCGCAAGCGACACGACGGTGAAAATGAAGACATCAGGTGGTTAGCACCAAGTCCGGCAGCTAGGGTGAGTAAAGTCGGGGAACGAGGAGGCCCATACGTTTTCCAAATGCACCTGCTCTATCCACAGAGACCAAATATATGCATTTCTGATTTTAAAAAATAAAATTATTTACTTAGATACCTGATTTACGAAAACTGTTTCATCGGTATCCTGGCGTGTTGACGAGGATAATGTATGGTCGCATGGCATTATTTTTATTATATCTGTAATTTACGACAATATATTATGATTTATTGATATAACTCTTATTAATTAGGGTGGCAACCATATAGTTCGTCAAATTTACTTCCTGATTATTGGTAGTGTGTTGCTGCGCAGACGCTTCACTAATTTGACTGTGCCAATCAGGATAAGTATGCAGCAGAGACACCACACATCTGCGATTTGTGCGTAGAACACAAAGAGGTGAGAGTTTAAAATATCCTATTACTGACCATGGAACAGAACTGCAGAAGTGCATATAAAACATTGAAACAAGTTGGTGCGAAATTTCCGTCAAATGTTGACGGCTTTAAGAATTCCACTAATGCTTGGGATTCCATAGTCTCAGTTGTAATCAACTTTCATTGGTGATTCAGTAAGTTACAGTTCAAAAAGGTTTATCACTAGTGACTACAGTAATTTGTACAACAGGGGAAATTTATTATTGTTAGTCATTAAGTGCATGCAAGACAACGTTCAAGTTTATCACCAGTTTGTCCTGTAACCAATGAAAACCCCGTAACTTTCGCTCTCTTAAAAGGCAAACAAATGAGTTTATTCAGAAAACCCTAAGGTACCTAAACCTAGAGTTTGTCACGAAAAGATTCTTTCAAAATGTTTATATATAGCCTCACGTGTACATAGGTAGTTTTGATGCATGGTTACTGGCATTGCGTCGATTATTTAGACACATCTGTAATTTAACTGTACCAATCCGGATAAGGTTGTTGTGACCTCATACATTTGTGATTTGTCAGTAGAACCCCGAGACAAGCGAGACTTAAAACACCCGATCACTGTCCATGAAGAGCTCCAGATGTGGATGTAAGGCACTGAATCCAAATGGCACAAAAATCTTTACCTCGATTTCTCATGGCTTCTTCCCACAAATCATGTTTGTACCCGGCAGCAAATTTGCTTTATTATTATTAGTCCTTTATAAGAACTGACAACAATGAATTATAAATTGGTTTCAAACAGTACCGGCGACAGTATTTATGTAAGTGCCCGGTTGCTTATGAGTCCCACTTATAATTAAATATTACTGACTGGCAATCATTAAAATACTTTTCTAAACATCAATTAAAATCAGTACTGTTTCGGTAACTTGCTGGTCTTAAAAACTGACAACAACGAAACTCTCAACAAAAATTTATCACATTGTCAGATACTTAGCAAAAATATTGATATTGGTTACATTAATTTTCGAAATTTTTGAAACTTGATCACAATATTCACATGTGGTGGCACACCTGCCACCATGGTACTGGGGTAGCGCCTGGGACACCAAGGCAGCTGCCAGTCAGACACCAGGTGTGGCGAAGCACGCAGAGGTAGATCACAAGTGCAACAGCCGTCTAGTCACCAGATGTAGAGGTGAACTGCATGCATGGGCACTCCAGCAGGTACTACCATTGAATACATATTCAATGGCTTCAGCAGGCACTCTAACAACATGTTCATCTGCCGACCAGTCACCAGGTGTGAAGAAGTACGCAGAGGTGAGCGTCGTGTGAAGCTGCCGTCTAGTCGCCAGATGTAGAGGTGAACTGCATGCATCAGCCCTTCAGCACGTACTACTCTAAGAACATGTGGAACTGCCACCGTGCAGGGTACGTCTTCCCTCTGAGCTTGGCTCAGAGAGTGCATTCTGCTATTAAACAGCGACCTCGTCAGCAAGACTCTGAGCAAGATCTCGGGCGCACTTTTATCCTGTACATAGTTGAGCTAGAAAATGTCCGTATTCTGCACCACATGTGTTCACTAGTCTTGATTTACCGACTTGCCAATCACAACATTTTAATAGCCTCTTCCTTCTCGGAACCTTATCGGCTATGACTATCATTATAATTTACGCAATTAGTTTTTCTCAAAACGGTATGTTTAGATTTAGTAACTGTAATAAAACTATAGAAGGAAACCATTTTATTTAAGCGACTGATGTAATGTGTACGAGGTACACAATGTTAAAGAACACATAGTCTTTTCTGCTAAGTAAAGCAAAATGTACAAATTAATATATGCAACGTAGACCAGCTCGTATGCAGCTAACGTCAGGAACGGAAGTGGTGAACACGTGCTCTTTACGTCAAAATTCCTGCTGGTTTTATGGCGTTGAAGAACCCTTGAAATAGCCCCGTTTGAGTTAAAAATACTACAGACTAAACAGTGAGTATGACCGCCCGCTTTCAGCACTGGCGCCAACACAGCGTGGTAATAAAAAAATTAGGTATTTTCAAGTGCAAACATTACATTGTGACGTTTTCAAGACATGGTACCTTTCGTATCGTGGTACATACAGTAACTCGATTAGAAATTCCGTCTCTTTAATAGAAGAGTCTTAAGGGAGAGTAAATGTTAGACAATTATTTCGTATTTTCTGTTTTTCAGCCTTAACATTCATTCAAATTGTATTATCAAAATTTTTTCGTCGACAAGGCATAGGATATATTCTAGGTAAACTGTTTGTGATAAGTAATAATGAAAGCATTCATTAATTTTTCATGCAGAAACACTGAAAGGGAATTCTTGAAAGTAAACTTGTAACTATCTTGCAATGATTCTGCATGACATATATTATTTAAAGATTCATTATTATTTATGTCAAGCAGTTTACCAAGAATAAATCATATGCAATGTTGAAGAGAAAATTTTGATAACAATTTAAATAAATATCACGGTTCAAAAACTGAAAATACAAGAAAGTTGTCTAACACTCCACCTTAACAATTTAGTTTTGGAGTTAACGTGCACGTCTTAAATGAAACACATCTTGGTATAATATTCTTAAGTAAGAATTCCTGATGGATAGCGATGAAAATATTTTGGCACATGTTTGATGTTTTTCGGCGGAGGCTGTTTGTTTCTGTTTGAACGCATTACGCGCAAATCGGCAGCCCTGCTTTTTGATTACTGGCAGCACTTCTTTCTGCAGAGGCGTCACATATTTGACATAGAAAATTAGACCAAAGCGAATGTAACAGCAGATGTGTGGGATTTGTGTGTAGAACACCAAGACTGAGAGTTAAAAGCATACAATCGCTGAACACGAAGCAGAACTGCAGGTGTGCACGTAAGGCATTGAAACAACTTAGTGCCAAAATATTTTTGAGATAGCTTCCTGTCTGTAGCATCTGTTGTTCATCGCGAAGCTCTAGTCATATGCGAGCCTTGTTTCCAGGGTTGCCACATAGACTGAAGCCGACTTTATAGTAGCGAATGCTTAGGGCTGACTCCTGCGTCTGTAGTTTATTTATCACTTCTGCGTTACTACATACTCTGTGTTAAGGTCAAAACCAAAATATTAGCATTAAAATATGCTCCTCTTTTTCGACTCTTTTTGAAATTATATTTTTAAAGCCTGAACTAGATCAGATACCAAAAATCTGAACGGTAGGATATCTAATTTTTTTTTTACTTCTTGACAGATATTTTTCTCGAGCAAAGAAATTATACGGTTGGGACTAATAACTTAATTACGTAATCAACTAATGTTGCATTATTTACTGCCTTAAATTTATCAGCCAGCGTGATGAATACAATAATAAACCAAACTGCTAAACAGATTTTTGACATATGCTTACGTATAACAAAAAAATTCATTAAAAAAGAAGAAACAAATGAGCATGGCGTAAGAAAAAGAGCTTATGAATTGGCATCTGAGTCTTTCTGCGATACAACATGGTTGCCCAACTGCGTTCATGTTCAGGCCGACGTGGCAACGCTGGAGCCGGGGAAGGACGATTACTGGGCGTGACACGGGAGGAAGCGGTCCTCGCTCGATGGGAAATGGTGTTCCTGGCGGCGTGGTGGCGGAAATATAACCTTCCACCCCACCCCTGGCTCGTGCCCTAACACCTCCCCCCGCCCCAACCACTTGACACCGGCACCCTGGACATTGATTCCTCCCTCCACTACGAGTGAGAGAGACAGAGATACGTAACTAGAGAACGTGAGAGAGAATGACCCACAAGAGGTCATGCCCTCCGGTTCTGGAGGAGGAGGCTGTGTTATGATAACAGAGATAATACTGTACTTCGAGAAAGTGAAACATCTCGAATGCACTGCGTGCCAAAGTAGTTTCCAAAACACTGTAGGGTGATGCGCTTTATGTAATTGACTGAACATTTGTTATTAGTAGGGTTAGGAATATTTCGCGAGTTCAACGACCAACATACTACAATCCAATATCCTGTGTATACCTACCGAAGCCCTGCCTTTTGTACATTACCTGCTACTCATTTAGACAGCACACAATAAACAAGAAGACAGGGCTCGAGTAAGCATAGGACATTGATTTCTGCATGAAGGTCATTGAACTCGCAAATTTTCCTAGCCCTATTTAAAATATACAGTTAAAAGTTTTCACACGAAAAAAAAATGTGTCTGTTATCATCATAATCCCCGATCTCAAGGGGCGAAGTCAAACTGGAACTCACGGCACGTACAAGCAATGTTTGAATGAAGATAACCATTAGTTTTTCCCGCGACACACAGACGCACTTTTATATACAACGTGTATGTAAAACATACCGGCAAATTTTAACAGGTTATTGCTGAGGCGGAATTAGAAAGTTTGATACACGGAACCCATGGTCCTGTCAAATAGGGAAATAGGGAGTATAGTTGACGCTTCCAAAGTTTGACAAAATTACATATTATTGTGATATTTTGTAAACGGCCTGCTTGACAGAAACTGATTTCTGGTTACCAATATGTGTTACCTAAATCAATACCAACGTGAGGGATTTGTAGATTTAACACACCTCAATCATGTTTAAATGAGGTGGCACCACCCTTGTTCTTGAAAAATTAACTTACGTGACAGTGAAAGCGTGCTATATGTGACCAAAATTATAAAACGTCTGCAAAATTAGAAAAAGAAAAAGTCTGTTGCAAAAAACTGTCTATATTTCGTTCTTCAAGGGAAATCATGAAATGTTTGATTTAACAGAGAACTGCTATTGCATAGCAAGGTATGCAACCAGGAATGGCTGACTGCTTACCTCACCAGTGTTGCACGTGGGCACTTGGTTTGTGGCGACGAGGAATCATACGTTGCCTCGTGTAGTGTGATTGCTAATAACATTGGTGTGCGTCATGGTTCCCTTTCCCCAAAACCCCCCTCCCATTATCGGTAGTGTAGTTCCCCTTCCCTAACACGGGAGAGGACTGTAGTAGTAGGCTACAAACCCACACTTAACTGTTTTAAATGCATTGTGCTACAAGTCGAATCGACAACGCCCACCAACGCCGAAATTAGACATAGTTCTGCTCTACGGTGAAATGAAAGGCAACGCAAGCGCTGTTGTACGATTTTATCACGAGAGATTTCCTGCGTGGAGGCAACCTCATCACTAGATCTTTAGCAGTGTCACCCAGAGACTGCGTGAAACAGGCACGTTTAAAGTGCAGGGTGGCTCTGGTCACCCAAGAAATGTACGTATACCAAATGTGGATGAAGAAGTTCTCAACCTTGTGGAGGAAAACCCGTCAACAAGCACCCTCGCCATTGCGCACGGAGTTGGCGTGTTATGCACGAGCACCTGCTACGAGCTTACCACTTGCGAAAGGTTCGGGCATTGTGGCCAGCAGATTTCGCTCCTCAACATGCGTTTTCGCAGTTGTTCCTGCGTCTGTGCACAGACTATGCAGACTTTACGTCCATCGTATTTTTAACTGATGAAGCGACATTTAAGCACGATTGTTACTTTAACAGCAGGAACAGTCACGTTTGGGACGACATCAATCCTCATGCAACTGCCATAGTTGCGTTCCAGCAACGATTCTCTGTGAACTTCTTGGAGGGTATTGCCATCGACCATCTCATTGGGCCCAACTTGTTGCTACGCCGATTGAATAGACACATGTACTGCAAATTCCTGCAATTCAAATGGCCAGAATTCCTCGAGCTTGTGCAGCTTGCGGTTCGGCAACGTTTGTGGTTTCAACACGATGGTGCCCCTACACATTATACACACGAACTGTACGTAATCACCTTAACACGGCATTTCCAGCACAGTGGATTGGAAAAGGTGAGCCTACTCCGTGGCCAGCACGTCCTCCAGACCTTAATCCACTCAACGTTTTCCTGTTGGGATTCATCAAGGTTCTGGTGTTGGTGTACGACACACCCATCGAGTAGGAGGAAGATCTGCTAGCTAGAGAATTGGCCGCCTGCGACAAAATTCAAGATACGCCACGTGTTTTCGAACGGGTACACCAGTATTTGATACGCCGACTCAATTGTAATGAATTGGAAAGCCACCAATTTGAACACAAGTTGTAGATTTTATTATGACAGTGCGAAATGACATTAGTGTTGCACAGCCGTGCATAAACTTTCTCATTTTGTTCCTCGTTAAAGCAAGACAATCCCATCTAAACTGTTTATGAAACTCAATAATGATTTACCACACACGAAGCTGCAGGACGCAATCCGTCATTCCTGGTTGCATGCTTGGAAGACAATGGTAGTTTTCTATGGGATGAAATGAATAATGATTATACTTAAAGGACGAGATTTAGACAATTTTTGCAAGAGACATTTCATTTTAAAATTTTTTCGACGTTTAATTATTTCTGGTCACAAATAGCACATTTTTACAGTCACGTACATCATTTTTTTTTTTCAAAAATAAGGGTAGTACCACCCCATTTAAACATGATTGAGGTGCGTTAATTGTAAAAATCCCTCACGTTATTATTGATTTCGGTGACACTTATTGGTAACCAGAAATCTGTTTCTGTCTAGCAAGCAGTTTTTAAAACATCACAATCATTTGTGATTTTTTTTCACATTGGCAGCATCTGCTGTAATTCATATTTGAAATGAACAATGGGTTCCCTGTATCAGACTTTCTATTTCCGTCTCAGGAATAACTTGTCAAAGTTTGTCGGTATGTTTTAGATACACAATATGTATTTATATATAAACTATACCTACATTTACTACAAACATGCACCCTTTTACGATTACCGAGAGCCTCGCCTGGAGGACGGACTTGCGACAACGGCAGTGCAATCAGGTGAATGGTTGCACAAGACAAGGGCCTCAGCGATTCTTCCCACCGGCACAAAAGTATGGCAATATAACGCTATGTGTTGGAGGGATCGAGGTCTGTCTCCTTCAAGCCTTCCAGCAGTTACCAGCTCGCCAGGATGGTCCTGGGTCGAGACCCACGACGTGCTGCCGTCCGTCGATAGCCGAGCTCATTCGTCATCAACCTCCGGCACATCATGTTACGGTGAGGTCAAAGGTGTCCAAAGGGTTACCCAATTAGGACATTAACATTATTACCTAACAGCCACTCCCCTTCTATCTAAATTGTGTTATTTAACCTTGTAGGATTCTGTAACTAAAATGTGTAGAGTAAATACACAGCATTTAGATTAACATAGTTCATTTAACCATATTACTCACTCTTAACTTAACTAGTTTCAGTATAAAGTGCCTACATCTGACTAAAGCCAACCAACCACTTTAAACTATGCGTAAAACGTCTTAAAATATCATTCTGTAACAACCCGTTTCACACGAAAAGTTTTTTGCACAAGATGCAATTAAAACATAAGGTTGCCGCCTGCCCTGGCCTCCGAGCGGTGTGCAGAGCTTTAGCCGCTACAACATTCGAATACTGCTCAGCGTAGGTACGTTATGTTTGCTTAGGAGTAACATTCACATAACATTGCACACGCGTGCAACCGTTTCATGTCCGCCATGTTGCTCTAAGGTTAATTTTTGCTATACCGGAAATATGGAAAATTAAAATCCTGGTGCAGATTATTTTGAAAATATACGCATGTACAATGCACATTCATATGTAATATTAAGTCATAAAACGATAAGGGCCACCTCTGAAAGTCTCATAGAGGCGCGTTGCGTAAGACTGTACGCCAGTTCATTGACGTGTTCCTAGAGAATACGGGTAGGTGTGATGCGCGTGTTTTGTCATCCTTAAACCTTACATACTTCTAGGCCTCAAACGCGCAAAATATATTTTACCCAGGCGGCCACCTTAAGAGTGTTCAAGAGCGATAAAATAATAATTTTAAATTTTTATAAAATATTGTTAGTTTTGTAGACGATATTTGCGAGTACATTTCACTCTTACGAAACAATTTTATCTCTCGTAGTTTTCTCATAACGGGGTGTCAAAGTCAAAAATTGGTTGTTAACACTGTCATGAAAATAGTGAGAACTAACTGACCTACTTAAACAAGATAATTCAGTGTGAACTGACATCCCATGACTTATGCAATAAAACCTTGGAAAAACCCGCAACGTAGTATTCCGAATTAAAAAAAAAATATCACAAATGTAGAGAAAAAATTGCGAATACAGCAATTTTTTTTTAAATACAAAAACAATTCGCGGAATTTTTTCTAGTGTTTTATTACGTAGCCCATATTATGTTATTTCACTGTAAATTATTTCACGTACGTAAGTTAATTGGTTTTCACTGTTTGAATGGCAGAACATGCAAATTTTGACTTTGATGCACCGTTATGAGAGAACTACGACGGCTAAAATTGTTTCGTGAGAGGAAACTGCACTCTCAAGTCTCGTATACAAAACTAACACTATTTCATATAAATATAAAATTATAACTTTGTCGCACTTGAACGCCGTTAAGGGTGAGTGTAGACAATTTTATTGTATTTTCAGTTTTTGGGTCATTATAATTGTATTGTAAAATTTTTCTCTTCGGTAAAGTCTAGCAGTAATTGTTGGTAATCTTCTGACATAAATTGTATTGTAATCTTTCATTAATATGGCAAGTATAATTATTGAAAGGGAATTATAGGTTGATTGTCATGAATTCACTTGGAATGATTATGCATGGCAAATGAACGAAACATAACGATATTATTTATGTCAAGTAGTTTACCAAGAACATATCTTATGCTTTGTCGAAGAGAAAACTTTGATAATACAATTTTATAAAATTTTATGGTCCAAAAACTGAAAATAAACAATACAATTTTCTAACACTCCCCCTTCAAGCAGCTTTTACCCGAAGCAAGGTAATTTTAAACTCGTGTGAGGTGGCAGTCTCCCTTTCGAGAATTTCTCATGTCACGTGGGTCTAAAAAGAAATAGCGTGTTTTAATTTTCAATGAGAAGTCCAGCATCTCCCACGGAAGAATTCTATTGGTCGTTCAGCGCTGGTCATGGGAGCGACCTACTGTAAACTGGTCAAAGAAATTGGTGTTGACGGTTATTAATATGAGTGTTGAGAATTGTTTTGTTCTGCATTTGGATAAAAAGACCTGCTCTAAATGTGTGTCTAAGACTTTTGCCTTATCTTGTAGTGTATGTACAACAACGTTTTGTAAGCGAAGTGTTAGGATAATGTCTCACACGTTTAGAAGTGATTTCGTAGTCTTACAGAGTGAGTTTTTGCTGATTTTTACGTCTCCTGTAAGTTGTATGTTACGAGGAGCAGGTTGGAGTTTTATAAGACTTATTTTTCTGCAATATTCAGGGTAATTTTTCCTTAAGCAGAGGTTGACTTCTACGTAAAGTTCCTGTTGCGGAGCCTGGCATTGTTCGCCATGCCAGGGATATCTGTTTTATACTTTCGCTGTGGCAGCAGAATATTGTTATAGTTGCTAGTAGGAATAGGCCTGTTCATCGCGTATTCCGGCACAATTCTGATGGTCTTGAGTGGTGAGGGGAGGGTCCTCCAGCCAATTTTCCGCAACACATTTGTTTGTGGCTTCGGCACTGGAATATATGGACCTGCCTCAGGCATGTGGCGTCGAGGTGCACCGTACTAAGCAATTCTCTCTCGCTCTCTGGTCCTGGCAGGGATCTATTGTTGCAGCTCGATGCGGTCGTCGCGATGCCATTTCTCCTCTTTGTAATTACTTGGGGCAGCCGCGATAGTTTATTGCGTGCTTGCTCTAACACGGAACACGTAGTATCTGGCTCGGGTAGGTGATTTTGCATGCAGTGGTGAGATGTGGGCGACTAGAGAACCTGCACCTCGCGTCGCACGCACATCCTGTACTGCTGTGACTAATCCTCTGACGTTATGCCAACTGAGTTGGACAAGAGGGTCGGATATACTGATCAACCTTGACTTCAAGGCCGCACAGCCGGTTGAATGAGAGTATATTTTTGTTTTCCTCGGTTTTGGTTAATTCTACTACATGTTAGGAAACCTACTCTCTTAAGTCTGGCAAAGAGATACTACTGCCGCTAGTAGTGTTTATATCGGCAAAGGCGCTGTGATCTTTGCGATTTTTGCCGAGGTTGATACCAAGGATACACGAATGTAGTTTAACGTGTTTTATAAGAACATTCTTCGTTTGTCTTTCAAGACCGTATACACAATAATTTGTTGTTCTCTTGCTTGTTCGAAAATAACATTGAAACATATATACATATACGCTTTTAAGAGTATGTGATAGTCACAATTTTGATTTTTTTTGTGTTATAACTTTTCTTCCGGCTAAATTCATGGATGTTTAACTTACGCACAGAGTATAATTCAAATTGAAAGAACTTTTAACACCATAAATGTTTGTTTTCCGTTTCTGTTGTTACAGACCGAAGTGTGGTTAAGAAAGAATTAATAATTTTCTTACTTCAACTCGATATGCAACAACAATAACAGCAAACATATATTTGTGATGTCTAAACTTCCATTAATATGTATCATAATCTGTAGTCAGGTTAAAGTTGCTATGTTTACCAGAAAAAAGTTATGACACAAAATACAAAATATAATGTTGGTGACTATTTCTCACTCTTATGTTAACCGGAATAATGAAATTCGGTAAACTACGTGTACTCTGTACTTTCTGGTGATAGGAATTCATCCTCTGCGAACACATAGGCACCCGGAAAAACGTCAAGATAGAACAAAATGTTTTACTTCTAAGCATTAAAAAATACAGTTTCTTTTTGTCTTATTCGTTACAATAACAGGTATCATTCGTACGGACACAATCACTTTTACAGACGCGCTATTTCATTTTTAATCATTTTACACTTTTCCGAAATCACGAGATTACAGCGAAATAATTTATGTGCAAACGCGATTTGTGTTTTACAGGTAAATGATTACAATCGGACACAAATATATAAACTTCCTGAACTTCCAACTATTTTTTTTTGTGAACAAATGCTGGGGATGACAAACTTAATGCGCTAGCTGAAAATTACTTCGTATTCCAGCAAAAATAAATAAAGCATGAAACAGTTCTGCTTAACAATACAATACTAAGGTTACTTCTACCGGGATTAAACTTTTAATGGCGCGGTCTACAGCAATTTTTACCGCCAATTTTTTATTTTTTATTTGTACCTGATTTTTTTTTCTTATTTTGGACACAAAATGTGACTAAATTTGGCTGTTAAGAATTTTTTTTTATCTCTCATAGTTTTCGCGTAATGGCTTGTTAAAGTTATATTTTGCATGTTTCCGTTTCAACGACTACACTAAAACCAACAGATATACCAAACTCAAAAAAATCTCAGTTGATAAAGACATTGCAGGCTACATTTTCATGCTCATAAAATTAAAGAATAAAAATTATTTGTATATTTAAAAAATACTGAAACTGAAAATTAAATATTTTAAAAATTCAATGATTTTTTTAATACAAATAATATTCTTTATTTTTGTGAGCATGGCATTGTAGCCTGCAATGTCTTTATCCACTGTGACTTTTTTTTTAGTTTGGTATATCAGTTGGTTTTAGTGTAGTCATTAAAACGGAAACATAAAAAATATGACTTTAAATAGCCACTATGCGAAAACTATGTGAGATAAAAAAATTTCATAACAGCCAAATTTAGTCACATTTTGTGTCTGAAATAAGAAAAAAAAATATCTGGCACAAATAAAAAAATTAAAAAATGAAGATGAAAATTGCGGAACACATTCGTGAATCCTCGGTACCGGCTTCGGCAATGTTCGTAACCCCCTTACCGACACTAACTCCACTAACGGCAGAAATGTTTTCTTTCCAAACTCGTCATTAAGAAATTCTTTTATCTCCTTGACCTTTAATAGTACTAACCATACCTCAGTCCTGTAGAAATCGACGCGTGCCGTTCCTGAGATCTTGCGTGTGCCAGTACATTAGCTGCACACTAATTACTGAGTAACCTAGGTTAGTCAGTTCGTCATGGACAAGTGACAAGTCTACGTACTGGGTAAGGTTAATTCCACTAGAGGCTATAACGAAAATGTGTTTTCGTATGGTGGAGTTTGACGCAAGGAAAATTTCTGCCGCCAGTTTCGCTGTTGTCGCAAAATCCCCAGATAAATTTGAAACTGTAGTAAAATTAAATTTAAATAGGTTTAGGAGTGACAAAAGTCATTTAACTTAATTTTAAAGTTAAATAAAACCAATTTCGAGTTATAAATTGTCAACTTCACGTAACTTAGAATTCAGGATAGCTCTGTGATTGGTCAGTTTGCCACCACTAGCGATACCAGCGTTCAAGCGGCAGTAAGTTTCCCTGTGTCAAACTTTGAACATTGATGTTCATAACATGTAGGAGAATTAACCTTATTCCTGGGGCAGATGCTTAATCATAGCCTTAAATGGGATTTACGGTCGGGGCAGAAGTACACTGTCGCCTAAGACATACTCTGATCACTGCCAGCATTTCCTGGTAGTCATGCAGCCGGCATGGTAACCTATGTTCTCATGTTCTATTCAGTTTTTCGTTTGTTCACTTGTCTCTTCACGGATTCGGGCCTCAAGGACACGGAAAGGCATCTCAGAGGTGTGAAAAACCTTGTTCATCCGAATAAATAAATGCATATTGTATGAGGAGGAAACCCGAAGGCAGGGTATCTTACCCCGAATGCAGAATGAAAGCAATCTGCACAACCCGACGGATGACATGAAGTGAGACCCTATGATGGAGAAGCATCGGAATGAGAAATACGGAGGAAAAAGGAGATCCCCGAGAAAACCTTAACTAAATAAATGTTATTGGTCACCACAAAATAGTTTGTGATTTTGGACCCTACGAAAATGTTTGTGAAGACTTAAAAAAAATTGTTTTTGCTATACCCAGTAAAGTTTTGCTGTTATTGCACAAAATTTAGTAACTACTACAACCAATTTTTGAAGTGATCCATTTTGACGAAATATTTTATGACCACCACAAAATAATTCTTCCTGTGCACTGTCCAGCGATTTGGACCGGCGTAATTCTCACACGGGAAAAACTGGGGACAAACTTTGCCGTAATCGAACCTAAATCACTAGTTGGGAGTCGAGTGGGCAGACAACACGACCGCCGTGGCTCCTGTCTGCCAAATGTCGAGACGCTTAGGATGCTGGTCGCACTGCTGTGCGCCTTTGGGTTGCAGCAACATTCTGGGGTCCGTAATGTAAACGTTTATTGCACTGCTCATAGCCCTGCAGTTCACTGTTTGCCGTTGGCAGACATTATCACAGAATACTTGGGTAGACAGAAGTGCAATAGCCAGTATAACGGCGAACTTAGTCACAAACGCCAGTAACATGGCTTCCCTGGCAAGCAACGTGGCGAAAATACCTCTTGCCTATCAGCGTAAGGCAGCTACACTGCTATCCGACAGACAAGCCAATAAGAATCCTTTAGTAACGTGCAGGAACCAAACATACACGTGGCTGGTATCAACAACCTCGAACAGCCAATAAGCGGCGAAATTCGCTCGTATCAAACGAGCCGCTTCATCGTTTCGCGTCTGTATTACTATTTAGTCTGTGACATTATCAGCCCACAAGAGGGCTCGTCTTCTCCTAATCAGGCCGCGATAGACGCAGTTGCTATAGAACTCGCCTTCCACAAAGGCGATCCGGGTTCGACTCCCGGCAGGACCGGTCCTCGGATTTTCGCATGTAGCCTATGAAACGTGCCGGACGATTACTAGGTCATTAAAAAATTGGAAACTGATTGCCAATTTTTTTGTGACACTTCAAACTATTGTAAGAAAAAGTACAATAATTTATTTACAAATAAGGGCCTAAATAAATTCGTATTTTCTTTTAGACCCACGCTAAAATTCCAGCAACACGTTCACATTTGGTCTTTGACTTACTCGACACATCTAACTGAGTAAAAATTATTCTGCAACTGAGCACAGGCTCATTTCACTGTTAGCAAGCAGCTAATAAACAACTGCTATCAGATTCAGTACACAAATAATATTTTTGGAAGGTAGCCTACAGGTCAGTGAACCAGCGAATTTTTCCGGTCTCTATTTATAAATGTACTGTTATTATTTTTAAACACACAACAATGTTTGTAAATATACAGACATATTGTAATGTCAACAGACATTTCATGTAAAGATTGCATGCTTTCGCGGCCATTGTCGTCATTTTCTTTAAAGTTTACAATATTTTTGTATGCATACAAGTAATTATGGAAATTGGTCCCTAAAAATGTTTTCCCACAGTGTAGGGGGTTGCCATAAGCGGGTTTCGCCAGGTGTTTTACTAACACTTCTGGGTCCCTCATGTACTGCAGTATATGCATTCTTGGCCGCAGTCAATTATGACATCCTGGGCTTCCAGTCTATGAATGTCCTGGTCTAGTAGGCTATTCTGCTTCTATAAAGATCTCTTCCTACTCCTAGTATTCAATTTGTATGGGCAATGTAAAAGTTCCTGCGACCTGAAGTTCCATCCCTTCCTGTAACATAATGAAGAATACTTTATTCCTTAAGCTGTTAAGTGGCCTAAACCATGAGTGGGAGGCAATAGAGTAGCATTATAAAGGGTTGAGGTCCAACAGTTCATGAAAACCCACTTTATTCAATACCTATACCTCAGACTCTATGATGCCTCTGACGGTGCAAACTAAAAAACTAGAAAAATCCAACGCCAAATCGAATGGAGACTTACTTACGCCCCTCTCGCGGAAGCCTCACTCTGTGAACACCGGAGCGGGATGCTGCACTTACGGGGCCCTTCTGGACACCTCGTCTTCTCCAGAGATGACTGACGCTTGATGTCGTCGACGACCCTACCCGGCGCCGACCAGGTACCTGCTTATATGGCCGACACCTCGTCGAGGTGTTGTTAAAACATCCTCCGACAGCTTTACCCACCTTCGGCTGCGTTCCTGGCTGTGCTACTTTCGTAACAGTATGAGGCTTATGCTCGAGATTTCAGTCGCACGCGAGATTGAAACCATGTGAGGTTTTTAGGACATGTACAACATTTTTTTTCGTTAGTAACGTATAGTACTAAGACACCGACTAATAAGACAATCTCCATGTCCTAGGGGCTTATGCTCGAGATTTTAGTCACATGCGAGTTTGAAACCGAGTTGTGTTTTTTTAAGGACATGTATGAACTTTATTTCGCATGTAACGTAAAATACTGAGAAACCGAGCAATAAAACAATCTCCATGTCCTGAAAAAGATCACTCGGGTTCCAACTCACATATGCGACCACGACCGTAGAAGATCAGGTCTGGACACTCGCCTGGAAACTTGACCTCCTTGTTGTTTGGCTGTAGTTTACCAAGTTACCGAGAATATTGTGTTTTATTGGCGCTTCAGTTAGGGCGAATGGACTCAAACTCCGCCCACTTCCGCTCCCAATTTATCAAAACGTATTTTTTATCAATTTATGAAATACTTCCTTCGCTCACAAATTTAAGAGAAGTCTTCAGCAATCTTAATTTACTTTATAAATTTAACAAAAGAAAAAAGTGGGCGGAGTTTGAGTCCGACCGCCCTAACTGAAGCGCCAATAAAACACAATATTCTCGGTAACTTGACGAACTACAGCCAAACAACAAGGGGGTCAAACAAAATACATTGGTAGATAGGCGAGTGTCCAGACCTGTTCTTCTACGACCGTGTATGCGACTGTAAAATGGAGCATAGGCCCCGGGCACAGACTAAATATAGTAATAGTAATACAGACGTGAAATGACGTGGCGGCTCATTTGATACGGACGAACATTTTGGCCGCCTTAGGGCCATATCAAAAGACCTCTTTCGAATGACAACCAACTGCTCACCAAAGCTTTCTCTATGGGGATAGCAGTTGGTTGTCATTCGAAAGAGGTCTATAATATCGTCCCTAAGACTGTTGATACCAGCACCGTGTCTGTTTGGCTTCTGCGTGTTATCGCAGGTTTCCTATTGACCTGGCTGCCAGCTAGCATGGCAGCCGCCTTGTGCTGATTGGCTGTTGGCGTTTCCACCATGTTGCTGGCCAGGGAAGCCATTTTGCTGGCGTGTCAGTTCGCCGTCCTGCCGGCTATTTCACTTCTGTATTCCTGAATATTCTGTGCCCCGGGCGCGATCGCTCCGTCTACCAGAAAAGTACGGATGAATTAGCTGTTGCAGCGGTGTCCAGGACTGTCTCCCATTCTCTGCATTCTATTCGGATTGCGATCCGTGGTTATTGTCTAAAAATGCTCGAATTATAATGCTGTTGGTCACTCGCAAGGCTCGTCCACAATACTCGATGTCCTTCAGGCAACTCGGCCTCATAATAAAAACTAAATCAACGATTTTAAAATTTAATACGACTCCAGGAGATAACATTGCATTTGAAAATGTAATTATAATAATCTACTATGTTTTCTACCATTATGCATAATACAAAAATAATACATTTCGTGAGTAATAATTAGGATTCATTTCAATGAACACCTAGGGACACATAAATGTTATATAACTTTTCCTATTTCTGTAGGCAAGTTTTTTTTTTTTGCTGTCGTTAAGTTCAGGAAACAGTCAAATTTATCTTGGACGTGTCTTTAGGCAGATATTTTGAAAATTTATTTAGTGGTTCAAAATATATCAGTTAGGCTATGACGTTGAAAAGTAAAACAATTTTCAGCAAAAAAAATTGTATTGCTACTTTTCCAACTTTAGAATGGCGTGATGATACATAAGTTACGCCGAAAACCTAAATTCACGTACTCAACGTATCGTACAGGATGCACAGAAACAAACGCGTGATAAGAACGCCACGCGAATCCTAGGCTAATTTGAAGACGAAAATATAAGTGTCAAAATGTTTCACGACGTAATTTTATGTGCACAATGTGGCAACACTGCACGAAGAAGAAGAAAATCCTCTCTACCGCGCCCTGTCCAGATATGATTTTTAATGTTTTACATCAAGTAAACATAGAATCACGTTCAGACTACTCGGCATTTAAACATGCACCCATAATATGCAGGTAAGATCAGTAATAATAAGATAAGTCAGATATCAATGGAGCGCAAGAGGGGACTAAGTACAGTGCAATGTTGCCCAAATTTCGCATATTAACTGTCATTGCACAACATTTGCGACTAACATATTAGCCTATAAATAAGCCAGGATTATGCATTTATTTGAAGACACCTTGTACATCAATATAGACAAAACTAAATAATAGCTACCATGAACTCGCTAACCGCAATCTACTTCACCGCGATAATATATTTTAAATTTCTGCATCAAAGGTCTTGTGCCAGAATTATGCGTTAGGTTTAGGAGTTAAATTTTTGCATCAAAAGTTGACTATAACTGGGGTTTATGGTTGCCAATTTTTTTTTTTCGTGCATATTGGGATTCGAGAAATTTATGTTTTTGACACTGATTAATAATTTATCGTACTTCTATCACGACATTCTATCCCGGGTGTAATTTCCAACGGTATTTATTTTCACTGGTGCAACAGGGCACTGCGAAAAAAACTAAAAGGAAACGGATGGACTGAAGTGCAGAAATACGACGAGGGTGCATCAGATGGCGACACACGGCCGAGAGTTGGAGGCAAAGAGAAAACTCCCCCCTTCCCCCTTCCACAATGTGTAATTCATTGCCAAGGCACGTAGCTGCTCTGGGCAGCAGAGAGCTGGCAGCTGGCACTCCCAAAGCCCGGGGGATTTCTCCCGCAGCCCGTGATCCGGCATAAAGCGACCTGTCGCAAATGGCACAGAAGAGCTAAGAGCGCAGAAGCAAAATTGTGTTGCGTGAGGCAAACTAGGGCCCGCAAGCCAGCCAAACAGTGTTGCCATATTAAAAATGATCAAATTCTCGTTAAGTTACTTTACCAAAATTTCTCGTCGTGTGTGTGTGTGTGTGTGTGTGTATATATATATATATATATATATATATATATATATATATATATATATATATATATATATAGTGCCGAGTGAAAACGGAAAACGGAAACAACAGAGGAGAAGAAACGTCGGCCAGAATGATAGTTAAAAGTAAAACATATGCTGTCACCAGGCGTATTAACCTGTATGGTCAGAATTTTAGCTATCTTCAAAGTGAAGGTTTCAATTAACGATTATTCGTGTCTGATCTTTTGCAGAGCTTATCTGCTCGTGAAACTAATACTATATCTGTTAGGAATTATAAATGTAAATAAAAGAATATATCAAGTTTTTGAATTACTGAAATGACATAATGTGCACTCAGCAAAATAAATGTCAGTGATTATTAAACACATTCTAATTATTTTAGTAAATATCAGACGCGTTTAAAATTCCCATTTTTTGGAAGGGGGGATTATTTTTCTATTTTTAACCGCCGAATACCGAAAATCCTTCCCCCCCCCCAGAAAAAAAAAGAACGGGAAATGTTCACGCCATCTGGCAACACTGCAGCAAAACTGAAAAAAAAAAAAAAAATAAAATAAAATAAAAAATCTAAGTACAGTTTGACAGTACTGTCAAAATTTTTCCTAGAACAATTAGTTATATAGTTATATAGGGTCTCGGGTTCCAATCCTGGCCGGGGAGGTGACATTTAAGAGATAGTGTACCTGGCGTGTGAGACGTGCTGTAGCGTGATACGGACAGTCGTTTTTCATGCATAGTCACTAAAAATGTTTCTAATGCGTTTACCTACGAAAAGAAAACACACTTCAAATAAAGCCCCTATGATTTTAAAAATGCAGTCCGATAATTGAAAACATTATTACCAAGCTCCTAAAAACTGCCTAAAATGACTTTTTCACATTACTGTCGCCGAGGAAATATTAAACGTAATCGTAAATTAAATTCATAGAAACCTGCATTCGACTTTACCACGTGCTTTCCACAAATAAAATTATAGGGTCTTCGCTTGAAGTCCCGTTGGAAAACAGTTACTACGGAAACACTGCACGCTTGTTTAGTTCTCTGAGCCTAGAGGCGATGAGGTGTTTGACGCACGTGTTATATTCGACTTATCGCCTTCCCCGTTTCCGTGCCTCAAACGTGAAAAAAAAAGCTACGGCCCACTAACTCTTGACTTCGTTTAGTCGGGTTCAGGACTGGATGTTTGTGTTAGCCTCGACTGATTATAAAAATCCACCGTACAGTTACAAACTACAACAATGAAATCGAGGGTTTAGAAGTAAAACTACCCAAGTATTTTATCTCCGAAATTGAGATATTGCAGCCAAGTACTGCGACTATCACTCTCCACGTGTGGTAACAATACCCACGTCTTGACACCTTTTCTCTCATAGAAGTACTCTTATTTTCAGCTTTGTAGAATGGTTAGGTTAATTTTGGCTAAGGTTTTCCGAAAGTTACTGAAAATAATGGACTTGGGTAGTTTTACCTCTAACCCCTCGAAATACCAATTACTCGGGGTGCAATGGCAAGGCGATAGACTTGTCATTGTACCAAACATTTCTATTTTAAAAAGTGGTTAGATTCCCTGGCAGGTTAGCTAAGTGTCACGGGTTCGATGCCCGGCCGGGACGTCAATATTTATAGTTGCCTCTGAGGGTTCAGAACTAAGTGTTGTGTTGTCCTCTCATCCCCATATTGCGGAATAATATGTCGAACCATCGCAGAATAACCTCGTCTAGTCGACCTCGGAAGACGTTGCGGTTCCTATCACCCGGCGCCCTCCGTGATTCTAAACCTGCCTTCGGGCACAACACCAGTCATCATCATATAGAAATAATAGTCTGTTTTGTAGAAGCGCCATTTAAGGACTCGCTCTTTAGTTTTGCAGTGGTTTAGAAAATATATTTTTAAACACAAGTTAATACATTTATCAAAAATTCATTCTTACAGTTTTAACACGTTTGTATCATCGTTTGTATCTGTCTATTTCTGTTGCTGTACACCAAACGGATTCTTAGATTTTTGCCCCTGAAATATCACCTATTTTGATGTCAAAATAAATAAAAAATAAGCACAATAATTTTTTCCTAGCAAACGTAACACTATTAAGAAAAACAGTCTAGCAAAATTGTGTATCATACGACTCTACATAGTCTCAAATTTCTTTTTCAAAGCATTTGGTTAAAAAATACTAGATTTATTTTCAATTGTTAAATAAATTAAATAGCATGGCCTTAACATCTTTCTTTTACAGAACAAATTGTTAACTACACACAACATATCTTCGTAGGTGCAATGCAGAAAGTGCTGCAACCAAACTGAACTGTTGTCCAAATTTAAAAGAATTATCTACAAAAATTCTTTTAATTCTGTTTAAGTCTAAGGTAGAAATTCCATTCTAATCTTTGGAATGAATAAATTGCTCTGCTTATTTTGCAAAACGAATTGTTTCTTTTACTAAATCGTTTGTTACCTTATCATTACCAGATTTGTCTCTGGTAGAAGACTGCAGTATTCGATATGGCAACTCTGCCGCTGTGCCTAACGCTATCTTACAGTGATGTCATCTCTTGATTCACTGGTCTGTAGGACACATAAACAAATTATGGTTGGCCGCCCTTTAGTAGAACTCAAGGCGTTATTTTAGGATCTGTTTCAGATACGATGTTGAATAATTTAGTTTTTCCTTTTTATGAAATTCTGTTAAGGAATGTATTAAAACTGTGACAGTACCGAGTTCTGTTTACCTTGTACTACTGCAATGGCACTGCGATTTAACAGTTAACGTATAACTACGTCGCAAAAAAGTATGACAAATTTTTTTCCATGTTCTTAATTTTCCTGACTGATTGCGACTTAATTACAGGGTGTTACAAAAAGGTACGGCCAAACTTTCAGGAAACGTTCCACACACACACATCGAAAGAAAATATGTGATATGGGCATATGTCCGCAAACGCTTAGTTACCATAGTAGAGCTCAATTCCATACATCTCGTTAAATGTCATCGTAAAAAACATTTCGTACAGACACTTCGGTCGTCCCCAGTCGCGAGTAATATGCTGGAATGTTCCATGGTCCCTAAGACGCCGATACATTGATTCAGTCGTATTCCTGTCGGGGCGCCTTCGTTGTGGAAATCTGTCTCGATACAAACGTATTTCCCTGCGCTAATCCGTACATCAAATAGGCATCTGCCAACTCCGCATTTGTGATGAACACTAAGCCAGTGATTCAATGTGCTTAATGCTACGACTGTACAGCAATGTGTGGCGTGTCAACACAAGCAATGCAGTCCAGATTACCTTCCGTCAAGTGGCCCACCTGGCGGTGAACCTAAGAAGTAAGTACATTGGAAAGAACCAATCCATTGGGTATTCGGAACATTTCCTGTACGAAGTGTTATTTACGATGACATTTAACGAGGTGTAAGGAATTGAGCTCTACAATGGTAACTAAGCGTTTCCGGACATATGTCCATATCACATATTTTCTTTCTTTGTGTGTGTGGAATGTTTCCTGAAAGTTTGGCTGTACCTTTTTGTAACATCCTGAGTACACTACCAGCTCAATCGCCTTGTCTGTCCTCTACCTTAAGGTAAATCGAATTTGCGGTATACTCGCGGATTCAAAAATTTTCTTCTCTGAATTTCGAAGAAGCGAAAAATAATAAAAGCCTATACGGCGACTGTGAACAGTTAAAAGATGATTTTTTGCAGAGTTGCCACACGGAAGGTTGCGGCCTGTGGGAAAACGGGAGCAGATGTAAGATTCCGAAACGTCAAGACTAGCTCGCCTGAGAAGAACTCTGGTGTTCTATGTTTTCATCGTTGTTTCTGCTAGTCTCGTGTTTGTGACGATCCTGTCGTGCAATCCTATTTGCGTGTAGCATTGTTTTTGCTCTAGTTATCTGTGCGATTTCGATTTTGGTGTTCAGAATTTTCTCAGTTACTTCGCTTAGTTTCTTTGACTTTTAATTGTAGTTTGGTATTTTCTGTGGTTTGAAACATTTCATATTGAGGTTTTATGATTTAGTTATTTATGTATCTGTTGAGTAAAGCCGATTTGGCTTGTTTTTTTATTTTTAACTTTTCTTGGTTGACTCTTCATTTTCTAAGAGACCACAGCACTGAACTGGCGTATGTCCACAATATTTTATTAAATCACTTACCCATTGCTAGAACTTTCGAAGACGTTACCGCATCATTGTTTCTGAATTTAGTTGTCCTATTTATTACATGCTATGGAACATCCAACAGACGATAAATATGTTAATCGGCAGTTACAAAAGCTATGTGAACTTATATTTGTTTCATTACTAACTTGCGCCGTAATGTAACGCGAATTTTTCGGGATACTGTATATTGAGTTCAATGTAATTTAAACTAAACGTCTTAGGTAGTAAAAAAATATGCATATGATTATGATTATTGCTCTTAGAAAAATAACCTTCAAAGTGTTGATATAAGTAATCCACGATAAAGTGAACACATTTGTAGACTGTCTTGATTAGAATTATAATGAAAATACAAGTTTTATTTTGACCACAAACGTAAACTTTTAAGAACAATACATTGAACCAATTTTTATTGTTACTTGAAGTAATTTGTTTATATTGAATACATGTCAGGATGTAAGAATAAAATTCCCGAGCCATTGTAGCAGATACGAAAATGGCCAGTAGGGGCATGGGAATGTTGTTGAAAGATTCCCAAAACCACAGCGACGATATTTATAACGATACGGTCAATGTCCAGTCGTTACTCGGTTATTTAAAGCCTCCTTGCTACTCTTGTACGTCACTATGACGTAACACGGCACATATATCTTTTTATAAACGCAGGGGAATCACCTGGCTAGAATGTCGGCTATATCTGCTTGGGATGCTTTGATGGACCTGTACTTAAAAACATACAGTTTACACAATGTCCTGAGAGAAGATATTACAATAAGTTTACTATTACAGCTACAGCCTGAGATGGCGAATAAAATATATATGGTCGGTTTATTGTTAATCAATATCAGTGGAGACATTTCAAAAGCTAACTACTAAATGTCCATTGATAACTAGTGGTTTTTCAGTAATTTAATCCGTTACTCTTGTACATTGAAAATCAGTAAAATCACCCTCACATTCAGTTTCAAAGCGTACGTACATATAATGCGGATTTTAGTGCAAGGTACTATCAGATGATATGGTTACAAATGCCGAATGTGTCCTTTTTGATATGTAATGTCTAAGAAAAGGTCACAAAATTTACAAATATAACTCTTTGCTACATTACTTAGCATTCCATAGTGAACATGTAACGCATACAGTAGGAGCCACTGTTTTTTGGGGAAAAAATTCTGAACCAATTTATTACAATGCAGCTCTGGTTAGTGTTTGGCTGTTTATAACTGTTACGAGTCTTAAAAATAATTACAAATCACAGACATGCGGAATCGGAGTAATCTTTTTCTAATTCGTGCAGTCAAATGAGAAACATCTTTCCACAGCGATACGCTGCCAGAAACAATGAAGCAAAATTGTAATTGACCCAAAAATCATTTTTACTATAGAAATCTTCCCGCGACTACTAGAAGTCCCTAATTATTAGGGACATCTGATTTTCGCGAAAAGAATTTTGCCCTTCTTTGTTTCAGTGACTCACGTGCACTATTTCATGGTAATTGGTAGCGTGTCTTTGTGAAGTGATGTCTCTCATTCGACTTTGCCAGTCACAATAACGTTACTGCAACTTCACAAGTCTGTGATTTGCCAGTAAAACCCCAAGACATGTCACAGCTAAGACGTCCAATCACTGATTATGAAGCAGAGCTGCAGATGTACACGTAAGTCACTGAAACAAAGTGGGGCAAAATTATTCTTTTCGCGAAAATTAGGGGCCCTATTAATTATTAGTAGAGCCACTGATATTTGGTGGAAAAATGGCTACACCAAGTAGTTTTATCGCCTTATGTGCACAATTGCAAATACGCCCGATAGCTAGTGATTGGTAGGGACCCTGGTTTTTCGCGAAAATAATATTTCCCCACTTTGTTTCAGTGCCTTACGTGCACATCTGCAATTCTGCTTCGTGATTATTGGCAACGTGTCTATGTGAGGAGCCGTATATCATTTATCTGAGCCAATTGCAATAAAGTCTCTGCAATACCTCACGGCTGTGATTTTCCAGCAGAATACCAAGGCTCGAAAGAGTTAAAATATCCAATCACTGACCACGAAGCCGAACTGCAGATGTGTACGTAAGGCACTGAAACAACGTGGGGCAAAATTCTTTTCGCGAAAAACCAGGATCCCTAATGATTGTATGTAGATTTAACATTCAAAATCTTGGGGATTCGACCTGTAAATCACAGACATGTGGTGTCGCAGAAACCATATTCTGATTGCCGCAGTGAAATAAGTGATGCCTACAAGCAAAGACACACAGGCAATAACCACAAATCAGAAACTGCAGTTGTGTTAGTATGGCACTGGCGCAACATTCTCTTCACTAAAAATCAGTGCCTCAAAATTCATTAATAATACGTAGAGTCCCGGAAGTTTCGCGGATTCAACTGAAGAGAGGTTGGATTTCTAAGTCATGAATATGTTAGAAACTTTTTCGATCGATTCATTGTTTATTAAACGTGACCTTGAGTACTCCGAACCAATGCCGGTCACGCATAAAAACACTCATGGACTCCCGCTCTACATCGTCAAATGTTCAAATGCTCACTCACTGGAGCAGCAGCCAATGAACAAATATAGCTGACGACAGTGCACACAGGAGTGTGGAGTCCAGCCGGCTGGTCGTTGAACCCTGGCCTAGATTTACAGGGGGGCATAGCGGGCTATAGCCCAGGGCGGCAAAACCGGAGGGGTGGCATAGCCAGTTTGAAAATAGTTCAATATTGACATTCTTTCTAGTTACCGTAAATCGGGGTTACTTTGACCTAGCAGGGGACCTTTGATAACTCAAAATTTTGGTTTTTTATGTTATTTAATGATGAAAGTTTCAAGCATTAGCTATAAGGATAAAAGGAATTAATTAAAATACTCGGCTCAGATTATCTGTTTATTTGCCAGAAAACCCAAAAACTAGTATGTTAAATTGTCAAAGTAACCCCGAAAATGGTCAAAGCAACCCCGGTTTACGGTACGTATTCGAAACTTCGACAAGGATTTTAGGTTTGTTAGTCTAACTGCGTTAGATAGTGGCAGGGGGAGGGGCGGAAATTTTGGTGCAGCCCCTCAGCAACAAAACTACAAATCCGCCATTGGTTGAACCCGCTAAACATCTGTGACTCTAATTTTACGTTAGTTTACAGCCCGTCTGAAATTTACATTGCTGCCACACGTACACGCATATAATGAATTAGCATTTTTTTGGTGCATTTTGCGGAACTCTTGAAGTTTGTGGGTTGAGACACTAAAATTCTGCAGTTTATGTAACCTGCTGTCAGGACTACAGAGAAATATCTTGACCTTTATTTATGAGACTCGTCCTAAAGGCAAATCAAAACCAACGTTTCATGATTATAAGTGTACGATCTCATTACGTTTGGTCACGTCTAATGCCAGCTACTCGCTATGGTATCAGCCGACGAACAAATTATTGAAATAATTGAAGTCAGAGTTTTCAGCAGAGTGTAAATTCTGGCAAGCAAAATTTTCCTGGCACCGCGCATTTGTAGATACAGTAAACACAACAAATATATATAATGGTACATCGCGAAAATGTTTTCTTCCAACATACCCTTAAAATCGCTGTAGTTTCTTGCAACATATATGATTGGGCGATGTACGTCTGCCACATCGTAGCTGTCTGCCGACCAATAACAGACATCAAAGATTTCAATTTCGGAATTCTAATTGGCTCAGTCAATCAGGGAAGCAGCTAAAGGTACAAGCGAAAGCCAGTAATTATTTTGTAAACTGAACGTACGTTGAAACCCAGCAAACAGTGAAGTTTTCCCACGATGAACCATAATATCTAACGATAAATTATTTATCGCGGTCAAGTTGACTTGTGTTAGCTAAAATGTGGAACTGACGTTTTCGACTTTCATTCGTCGTTAGTCATGTGTTCTCATTTGAATAGTCTAGTCGGAATACTGAGCATTACAGATTCGTCTTTAAATAGTGGAACTTTTTGTCATATAACCGTCGTACGATCCTGTACGACTTTCATTAGAGACCGAAGATGTTAGCATGTTCATGTACCTGTAGACTTAGTCTCCAAGAATATATTTGTATTAAAGCTGACAGCAGTAGATAATTGTGTCCTTGCTGAAACAGTGAAACCACGTAATTGGATGGAGTCATGCAGAAGGGAACCAATCCACAAAGTAATTCATTTTGAGATAATCATCCAAGTAGAAGAAGAAGGTACGGAGTACATCCTAGAAAAAAAAAATATTAAATCACAATATTTGAATAAAAAGAAGAGGCAAGAAAAAGTGGTTTCTACAAAGTTTATACGGGCACAGTAGACTTTGACCTTCAATATCTCAGCTCCAGTAATTTGTGGGTTGGTTCCCTTCTGCATAAATCCATTCAATTGGAATTACACATAGTTGCTTAATTAAAATAGGTTCAATGCCGTCAAATAAGTGACAGATAAGTCAAATTTCAATTGCGAAACTGAGATGAACTTATATCTAATTGGATTTTATTTTATACTTAGAAAACGTCAATTGTTCAGTTTCGTGATTATGGTGCATTCATGCTGCTTTTTTAGAAACTTTTTTGGCGCCTAAAATTGATACGATCTTTCAGTCCGTATAACGGCGATTAATTTAAGCGATAGTTTTTCGCTTCAGTTTCACAATACAATGTAAATTTTGACAAAAATGTTATACTATCGGTGAAGTCTTTAAAAAAAGTAGATTTTTGGGACAAATTATTATCCATTCGCCGGTACATAAGTGTCAATTACAACTGGTCTCTTCACTTATTTATCATTCCAGGGAATTAGTAAATTATATGGAAACAACACATATAGTCCCAAAAACACAGTATGAAGATCGAGCCAATGGTGAAATTAAGAATCACAATTTTTAGGCATTTTGGAATAATAAATTTGATATACTTCATTGTTTGAATAACCATCCCTCGAGAAATTTTTGATGTACACGTTCAGACGTTTCAGAATGAACTAGGCTGTTTTCACTTACCTTGTTTATAAGCACTAGAATAAATTTAAAGGAAATTAGATCGCCAGAAATTAATTTATTACACGTTTATAATTCGGGCCCATTGCATACTTTTGGAATAACAGCTAGGGACATGGAAAATTCGTGTTTTCTTTTACGCACAAGCTAGGATTCCAGCGACTATAAGCTCGTGTCACTTTCGCAATTGGTCCTTGAGTTTTTGACATCCGCTGAAAGTCTTCGAGCCAATAATAAATATATATTTCAACATGCCCCATTGAACTGAATCAGAGTGCAGCTAATGAACAACTCCTGTCTGCTTGAATACAGAGATATCATTGAAGGCTAGCCTACACATAAGTGAACCCACGGATTTTTCCGGTCTCTAATAATAGCTTATGGTGCATGGACTATGTGTAGTTCCTACATAACTGCGCTGTTCTCTATATATAAAATAAATTGATTCTTTTTGAATCGTGACTGTATATAAGTTACCGTCTAAAAAATTCTTCTAAAGAATTTCTGTTCAAGCTTCTCGTAGTTTTATACTTCGCTAGAAGTGCGACCGCGGCTTTGCTCGCGTGTTTTACTCAGCAGATAATATTTTATTTACTTGAAAAACATCTTTGCACGCCAGATCAGTAGTTCAGTCATCAAGAGTTAAAATAACCAAGCTGCTAGTTTGAGAAAACTCTGCAGCAGGATAAGCTGTCCACGTGAAAAACAGTGAGTTTGTCCCTGGCACTAGCAGCGAATCCGCCTGGGCCTTATTTATAGTCACAGAAAAGTTGATGTTGTGGGGTAGTGACAGACTCGTATATGTAAGATAGTAAACAATTGGAACACGTAGTTTACGTGGACTGTAGCCAGATATCCCCCTAGCACAACCATGTGTGATTGTGCCCTCAATAACATACTTGTTTCTCGAAACCTTCACTTTAAATTATGTGTCATTAGGCAGCTCTGGCGGGATAATGATTCTCAGAAATATAAACGTATTTGGTGCCCCAACCTTATGGGTTAGTGAGATAATATATGTGGGCTGACGATATTGAGGAGCTTCAGTACATAGTGGACTGCATAATCTATTTTACCACTGTTGAACGACTTAATCCAAATTGCATTAATTTCATCAGCCATGCAGTCTTGTCTGTCAAAATTGCACATTTACCCAAACTTTAACGAAATTTCAGCCAAAAACCTTCGGAACAATGGACCGGAGATACAAATAGCTGCGCCACATAACGTCTAAATTATTCATGAAAACTAATCAAAAAAATAAAATATTTAATTTCGTAGTCTCATTTACATTGTGAAACAACACGCCTCGATAGAAATGTAGAACGAAATTCCTGTATATGGTATTTCTCGCTGGTCTTGCTTGCTTTTCGGATCGTCTGACGTGAAAGTTTACAAACTAAAATTTCTTCTTAATAATTAAATTATCTTATAAAATAACAAACTTGCATAACTTTTTTAGGTATTTACGTAAGTATCATTCTGACGCGAACAACTCCTAAATGTCACTACTGGTTAGATAAATATCATCGGCTAATAGAGAACTAATATGTCATTTCGCTTATTTATGTGTCGAAATTTGAAAATTCTTAATTTTACATCTTAAATATTTGTATAATTATCCAAGTGAAGTGAAAAGCAGGACGGTAGCCCGTTCATTCTAAGCAAAATCGATCATTCATTAAAACACATCAACCATGTACAGTACTGAAAGATAAAATTTTGAAAAAAAAAAAAAAAAAAAAAAAAACTTTTTGCGGTCACTTACCTAATAATCATCCTAAAGGAAAAATTTAAAAAAAAAAAAATGAATAAAATATCTCGATGTGTTATAGTGTTCTATGTATATGAGTCCTATCGAAGATTAATTGAAAACGCATTTCATCACTTTTCACCCCTTTTCACCTCCTTAAATTGGGAATTTCCAAAATTCGTGAAATTGCTTGTGAGGTATTTGAGAAATCATTAAAGTTAAACGAAAATCACACCGGTATCTAAAAGACTAATGGGGTCAGTATATATCGATTGTGAATCGAAAACATATTTCGTTCTTTTTAAAATCTTTGCAGCCAAATCCAGAAAATATATTTAAATGATATTTTGAATGTTTACATAAGTTGCAATCTAAAGCAAAGAGCACTCCGATGTCTCGATTGGTTCGATAGGACATGGATGAATATTCTAAAACAAAGTGTTGGTTACAGTTATGTGAGCTATTTAAGCTACGGTACGTGATATTTACAGTGAATATCCACCTTAGTCTTTGCGACGCTGCGGAATAAACCAGATACTCGTGTACGCAGTGTTGCCTACACGCTAGGCTCTGTTTCACCACGCCAAAACTTGACGTGCATTTCACACGAAAACTATGCTTCGTAGACAGTCGTTACAAGAAAACTTTTTTTATTACTAACGTAAAATTTCCCAATAATTAATTCTTAAATGTTGGATTATCCTGACACTAAAAAAGTTGTTAGCAATTTAAAGGAGGCCACCCCTTTTATTTCCGTAAGGGTAGAAGTTATCAACTAACGTTTACTGTTATATTTGTCAGCCTTATTGTCTTGAAGTAATATCCTGAGTTTTATCAGTTTACGTCGATTACTGTTCGGTTTATGGGGGAATCAAAATTATAATATTTGATTTTCAAAAGAGAATTACTACTTCAATATCGCGATTATATTATAGAAAGTGTCTTAATATTGAACAAGGAATCATCTGCCTGAGTTTGTTGGTGTTTTTTTGTGTGGACGTCCTGTATATATATATATATATATATATATATATATATATATATATATATATATACATACATATACATATACATATACATATATATAATTAAACATAGGTTAAAAAGTTGTTGAAAATAAAAAAAATAAAAGTCAAAACAACGCTATACCTTAAAATTTGAACTTTCCACACACTTCTACTTGACAAACGGTTACAGAGTTACGAAAGCTCAAGTATAAGTATGTGCCCACACATACGGCTGGGATGGAAGGTGGAGCGACATTTTACCCCAACCAATGTTCCGTCTTTGGTGCTCACTTATTGGCGGTGAATAGTTTTCGAATACCCTTCCAATGACACAAACTTATCACACAGCTGGGTGGCCTGAGTATACGGACAATATGAATAAGTGTTGCTAGTAGGCCTACATAAACTGCTGCTACCTTGATAACCCAGTTAATCTACTTCCGTTTTAACTCATTCCAATGTTGACTTTATTGGTGTCCGCTCTACTGGCCTTCCTTCAGAAGGAAGGTGGTTGCTCACGAGTTAGAAAGGGGCGTAAGCTACCGACGAACCCGTTTCGCTTCCAATTAGCTTAATGCTGGCGTGTCGTACCTCAATTATCCCCCGCCCTGTGCGACCCTTCACCGCAGCCCTAGTCTAAGTGAGACAACCCCTCCTTGTCTCGACCCGCGGGAAGAATTAATTGCGCTGTTCTCATCCTCCTCTTGGGGATTATGCCGAGGGCAACGCCTAGTCAGTGGCGATCCTGGAGGAAGTTTTTTTAATCTTTAACTATCACGATTATTTATGGCTACAAACTGGATATTTTCGCGGTTTAAACGACGACTCAACATTCCTAGGTATCCTCGAATGTTTGCTGTCTTTTTATTGGCTTCTGCTCTAGTGAGTAGATGTGTAACGAGCTCTGTTAGCGCGGGTTGTGACACGGACACTTTTGAGTTCTGTTGAAGAGGGGTAAAGAGTTACTTACTATCATTGTTTAGTACTGTCGCTACTGTGTGTAATAACAAACCAGCATGAAAACACAAATACACATGCTTTATTGTCAGCTGTACAACTGATCACTTACCGGTGAAGAAGCCAATGAGCTAGTAGCTAAAAACAGAATGAAAACAGGAGTGTTGTTGAATCCAGTAGGCAAGTTAATGACACCGCGAAATTTCGGATGAGCTTCAAAAAACGACGAGTGAAAGTGCACAATTTTTCTTGGATCTTTGATGCGGTGATAACTATCCAACAATGGGTACACACAGAAGTAAGGTATGTCATGATTAGAGACACTTTTGGTAAATCGCAGGGAAATTTGATTGTTTGATAGGCTCCAACATGCTATGTATAGCACTGAAGGTTTTGCACCTATATTGGCTATAGTTTATATGAAGAACTGTGTTCTTCTTCACTCTAAATCAGAATTAGTGAATATTCATTGATTGACACTGACATATGGAGAAGTTTCAACAATTTGAATAAGTGAAAATAGTGACTGTTTAATTCGTGAAAATTCAATGATTTCCTCTGACAGTGTCAACATCTTACAAGTGAATCAGTATATATTAACAGTATTTTCCAGTTGTTTTCAAAAAAAATTTCACTTACTAAACATGTGAAAAATTGCTGGAAAATCTGTTGACATTCACTAATTAAGTCGTGGAATATTGGCACTCTTTATAGAAATCAATGAATAGTCTGAGATTTCACAGTGGTTTCTTACTGATTAAAATTGTTTAAACTGCTCCATACACGGCGTGAATCAGTTAATATTCACTAATTCAGATTTAGAGTGTTCAACAGACCCAATTAGAACTATACAGTTTCAACACAGAACGTGTGCGGTTTACCAGAAAACTGTTTACACGTGTCACGATTGAGATACTACAGTTTATTGGAGACTATGTTAAATATTTTCGTAGTTTTACAGTGTATCTATTCATGGTGAGTGTTATGAAGCTTTAATATCCTTCGGGAAAATACATTTGCAGTTTATTAAAAAGTGTGGAAGTAACGTCGCAAGACGATCTGAGAGGTAATTTTAAGCGTTGCAAAGTTGGCTGCAAGAGCTGCAAGTCTCATTTTTTCCTCTACCTCTCCCACTCCCTTTTACCTACACACACGCACCCACACACACTGCCTTTGATACATTACTAGTGACCAGTAGTTTTCGCGTAAACATTTTTGCGTCAACTTGTTTCATTGTTTTGCGTGTACATCTGAGCTTTGCTTCATGTTCTGTGATTGAATGTTTTTAACTCTCAGCATGTTGTGGGCTCTGGTGTCAATCACAGACATTTTCTGTCCCCATTACTAGGGACCCTTAATTTTCGCGAAAAGAATTTTGCCCCAGTTTGTTTCAGTGCCTTACGTAAACATCTGCAATTGTGCTTCATGGTTATTGGCAGCGTGTCTATGTGAAGAGCCGTATCTCATTTGACTGAGCCAATTACAATATCGTTCCTGCAACAACACATGTCTGTGATTTGCCGGTATAATCCCAAGGCTCGTACAGTCACTGACCTACAAGCAGAACTGCAGATGTGCATGTACGACACCAAAACAAAGTGAGGAAAATTCTTTTCTCGAAAAACAGTGGTTCCTCTCTTGTCCTGATAGGCACAGCCTAACACTTGTGAAACAATACACTCTGAAAAACCATGTAGCCGAATCACTGCGTCCATCAGTTTGGTTTACTATTTACGTTTAAAGTGTCATTTGCTCTTCATGTGTGTTGCCATACGTCGCATGTACAAGACAGCGTCTTTGATTTCAAGACATTTAAATAAATTAAATATTTTTCCTTTATGTGGGATTGATGGAGTACGAAATCACAAAAAAAAAAAAAAACACAAATCACTGACTAATAATAACTTTCTTGTACATCTCTCCGGCTTTTATACATGTATAAAATAATGTATAAAAAAATCTAATTTTCTTTTATCCACAGGATTTTGTGAACAGCAACAACTAATTGTTTATTACGTATGTGCCGACGGTGCGTGTACTTAATAACGATAAAATTATTTATTATGTAAGATGGAATTCAACAGACTACCGTGAAAAAAAAATTGAAATTACATATATGTCCTAGCAGACTTAAATAGGCTTCCTTTACTGCATGGGAAGTGTCAAAGAATCATTCTCTGGACAATGATTTTCGCGACTCTGACTTATTTTGCGCAACAAATATAAATTTGAAACACAATCTCTTGGTTTTTCCTGTACCAATATAACATTCCAAGTGACTGAAATTAGCATTATAGTTAATGATGTACCCAATATGTTTATACTCAGAAACTTCAATGTTTCATAATAATAGAGCTGCAATATTACATCATCTATTTAAATTTTGTTTTCGGTGTTTTCGTTTTTCGTACTGTGGAAACATTTTCATTACCTTGCAACTTTTTCGTCTTTAGTTTTTTATGTTTGCTCAGCTGTACACGATTCTTCGCAATATGCAAATATTCTTATAAAGTTCGAAACTTCTCCTTGAGAGGAAAAACATATCGCTTATTAACTTGTGCGGAATTTAAAGTTTTTATAAAACTTCGTATTGGGGAGAAATTTTAGAAGTTGGCAATTGTGCCAAAGCACGTTCATATTAAAAGGAAACGCATGTTTTCACATCATAAAACTAACGTACTGTAACAAGACATCATTTAAAACTATTAAACTGTTTCAAAAATAGAGAAGTATACTATAAATGAAAACTGTAAAAAGGTTATTTCCCATATATTTACATAACATTCAAGTAACGAGTGGAACATGCATCCAGCTGAAGAAACAAAATTGTAATCTCGCGTCCTAAAAATAAAATTATTTTTTTAATAAGTTGAATTTTTATTTAAATTATACATTCAAAGAACATTTTGTATGAAGTCTTCCCTGCAAAACTATTTTGTAGTTACAACAAAACCATTTTGTGGTGACCACGATATTTTAGTGGTGACAGCAAATTTTTTTTGTAGCGGCAGCAAAACAAATTTTGCACTGTGAATATTCAGGTATATTTCTGAGTGTTAACGCATTCTCGTGAGAGTGCGAGGTTGATTCTGAGAAATCAGGTATGTTTCAGAATGTATACCGACATAATTTTTTCACAGCTGCCACAAAATATTTTTTTTTCCGTGTAGGTGTTGAGACACGGGTAATAATTTGCCCATAAAGCATCTAATCGTATTAGCAATTAAATGAGTTTCCATTAAGGAACTGTGGAAGAATACCAATCGGTGGGTCATTACCAGGCAGGTTGCAAAAAACTGTACAATATTATGTTGAAGTTGACACTGCAGCGACTGACTGACTGGCTGGTCTTCGGGTGCTATATGTAGAGACCGGAAAAATTAACGGTTTCACTGACCTGTCCAAGAATATTTGTGAAATCATGTAGACAGCAGTTGTTTATTAACTGCTCGCTGACACAGTGAAATGGGCCTGTGTTAAGATACAGTTTTATTATTTGCTCATCTACTTGCAGAAAGTGTCAAGTAAGTCAACGGCCAATTTGTGAACGTGATACCTAACTATAGTTGCTTGAATTCTAGCTTGCATCGAAAAAAAAAACGAGAATTTTCCAGGTCTCTAGATATACGTGAGCTTAGTAAGCTGTTAAGAAAGTTCAGCTGTCAGCACATCTTGTATGGTTAGAGATGATGGTATATCGCGAAAATTATTTGTGCCAACATATCCTTGAACACGCTGCAGTTCATTGCAATATATATGATTGGTACAGACTGAAAAATCGCGAAAATGTTTAAAATAGTCTCCAATAAACGGTATTATATTAACCGTGACAAGTGTGAACAGTTAGAACTTATCGTCTTAATGCCGGAGCATTTTCGCCAGTAACTTGGATACGCTAATCATTGTAACGAATTTGATATGTTATGTAAAATAACGGGAGAGAATAAATTTTGATCATTAATTTCATTCAGAGTCTACGTTCTCTAGCATAATACTTAATTGGAACTTTAAATTATTTTAGTTTTTGATTGGCGATTTTATTAGCATAGTTATAATTTTGAGACTTTTTGAATTGAGAACTTCAGAAGTAAATTTATTTCAGAATTAAGTATTTTAGAACCTAAAATCAGAATTGCAAGGATGGGTGTGCATTTTAATCATTTTATATATTTTTCATTTGCTTTATTTCAAATACTATGGTTTTTGCTCAGTCAGTTACGCAAATAATTCCATGCACAGTTTGGTTTAATTTAGGGAAATTGTCTACATTACATCTGAAATTCTAAGGATTATTTTGTATGATTATTTGTGTCTGTAGAGTAGAAGTATTTCTTCCAATACTTCAAGACTCTATCATGTGTACTTTGTTCATACTTTCCTACCAGTAAGTGTAATTGGTATGACTGCAATCATGTTTAGTACAATAAGGTTAACACGTTCTCCTGTTTTTCCAGCCAACATGATAAGTCTCCAGAGTACTATAAAATCTACTGTGAATTTGGGTGTTGAGGTACGTATAAGCTACAAGTAGTACCCACTTACGCAACCTACATGAGAGTTTCACCCCCTCGTTTTACACACACTATTATATTTACAGTTGTCTTATACTGTATAACTCAATCTCACATCAACACAATTCATAATAACAACAACAGCTGTATACATGTATAACTGTACGGTAAGCTATATACACACAGTTTTATATTTAATACAAAAGTTCTAAAAAATTACCTAGAAGAAAAGTTATGACACAAAATAAAAAAATTCAAATGGTTACATCACTCACTCAATGTACCTACCCACTTCACCCAATCCAAATACGTTCTATCGACCAAAGTGTACTAGCGGAGAATTTGTAGCTGCTTCTTCTAAGCTATTTGAAGAGAACTGTATTTGTCCTTGTCAGTCTAATAGTTCCACTGGTAGCCGAGTTTTATTTGTTGAGGCACGATTATTTCGCGTATTGATTTGAGGTCTGGTTAAATGTTAAGTGGGTTCCCTACATGGGCTTGAAATGAGTTGGCCCAAAAGTTACTTCTCAGAAAACTGTGAAGTAGTGTGAATTTCCCAAATTATCTATTGACATTTTTGACACTTCTTTCAAGAGGCTGAACGAATAATAAAGGGGAAAAGGAATGCAGGCGTATTAATGTGGTATCACTCCATCAACGCACATCTAATAAACAGCAGCTGTCTGATTATGTATACGGGTCTTTTTTCGGCCTTGCCAACAGAGTAGTGAGTCCACAAATTTTTCCGGCCTCGAATATTAATCCGTATTTACCCCGTTTAATAGTAAAAGTAAAAAAATAAATAAACTGAAACTCTACGTACTTCGAAGTATGTCAAACCGTATCTGTAGCCACTTTACCCATTTGTCTTGTTGGGTTGGTACCGGCTGAACGTCCCCTCTTTTGTTTTGTCTTCTCTGAGGAATGCAGCAAACTCATTGAGGGACCTCATCGCGTACGGTTACACGACTCGACAAAGCGAGTATTTCGCTCTGAATGACCGCACAAGCATGCCAACATTGCTTTGGTCTTGTCCCGTGCAGCGGAGCAATGCTGTGATAAATTCCTTTAAAACATAGAGTTCCCTTTTTGCTAATTTCAACCGGGCGTTAACTCTTCACGTAAAACACAACACAAGATATTGACGAGGGGAAGTGGGGACTAATTAAACAGTTCTAGGTAAGGCATTTTGCGTTCCGTTGGCTGTTATAAAGTTAAGTTTGTACTTAATTACTAATTGAAATTATTAAGTCTGAACCACCACGCATTTACGGTTAGAATTTTTTATGTATTAATATAAGTATTATGAAAAAAGGTGAATACGCTAGCATCATTTTTTACCTGCATTCATATACACACATATATTCCTATATATGTGTGTACATATATAAGAATCATATTTATTTATAGAAAACTTAAATACTATATAAATATACTTACAATTATTACTCAGAATTTTTTAAAATCGTGGAGTTTATGGCCTCAAATCATTTACAGCCCCTCTACTTCTCCCCTTTTTATTATTTTCCGACTGCAAATGACAACTTATTTCAGATGATAATGAAAGAGACCAGCTATTTTAGTGAAAACATTTTTCAGTACAATTTAATCCCTAGCATATTTTTTATTTATGCTGTTTATCAACGTACTGGGTTAGTGAGATTTAGAATAATTTGTAGTTAAGCACACGAAAGCCGGTTAAATAACAATTTAGAAATACGTATTTACGTGACATATACAATTAATATAGTCGCAGAGTGTACTAATGAAAGAAATTCCATTACGTATATTTGAAAACTAAAACGTAAAACTTCTGATTGTAAGTTAAATTCACAAGACCACTAAAATTAACCTATATTGAGATGAAAACTACAGGCTATTTACACATTTTTTGTATTTTGCACCGTTTTTCTGCATGTTAAATTCATGAATATTGTGTAAACAGTGTAATTTATGTAGTTTACATACACACATATATTAAAGACAAATTTTTATTTAACAAATATTGTATGTATAAAAATATATGCTTCGTATTGAAGAGAAACATAAACTTATTTCTTTGTGGCAATATATTTGCGATAAGGTATTTGCTGCTTTTTCTCTCAGCATCGCAATCCAAACTTACTGACAGCATTTTCTTCTAACTGTAAACGGAATTTTCATATGCTTCATAATTCGATAGGGTCTGAACATTTTGACTGAAACCACGTTCGTATTCTGTGATGCAGAAAATAATTTGCATTAGTAATGGAAACTTACCCATGATCATATCATACGTGTTCAGATACTTCATCATTACTTAATAGCTTAGTAAGCTTTCATAAATTTAGGTGGTTTATCGATGGACATAAAATAATACATTTATTTTTAATTGGAACTGCACTTAATGTTGTAGTAAAGCACACTGTTGGTCATTAAGGTTGTTAAAAATGTTTAGATAATTTATACCAGGTGGTTATAGGGCATTGCAGTTGGTGTGAAAGTAGTTTTATATTTTAAAAAACTAGTTCCCAATGATTTGACAAACGAATAAAAATTCGTCCAGAAGAATATTAATTCACTTTATTGAAACATCGCTCGCATTACAATTGCTAATATGCATTTAGTCTTATGTCAGTGCTTGTGGGTCTGTTACACGTGAAAGATAGAAATTCTTGACCTTTTTTTTTTTTCTGTCCACGTCACCGTTACGCTTATCTAAGTGTTAAATTCCAGCGGCACTCAAAGATATGGGTTTACTGTTTGAGACTTACGTTATAATCTTTTCTAATATTTGTTCATGTAAATTTTGTTTAGGTTCTTGGATATTTTTAAAAAGTTAAATTTTAAATTAAGCTCTAATGGTATTTGCTTAGTTTTAAGCATGCATTCACGGAGTACGAGAAGGATTTATGTCACGACAGTAAATTATCAGTAAATATTTTTTTAACAAGAAGTACTCTCAATATTAAGTCTGTAGAAATATTATGATGTAAAGGATTTTAAAAAAATTAAATAATTACATAGGGAATTTTGCGGACCTTTCAATACATCTCGGATATCAGTTTTATATAAGAAATAACCATTAGCAAGACACTTTTATCATAAACAGTAGGGCATAATATGATAGCGATCATATATTATTGTGTCATAAGGCACGTAATCGGTGAGTTGACTGCACTTTAATTCAGATTACCTGGTCTTAGTGACTAGGTTGAGTAGTAGTGAGAACGCTGTGTCACGAACAGCGTTCCCGTAATTCTATGTCACGGACGTGCAAAAAACGCCCACCCACGCGGGCAACTGATAATTTTTTGTTACTTTTATAATAATCATTAACACATTAGAAAACAAGTAATTAAACAAAATTGGTCAACTCCTTCAAATAACAGATCTGTCTACAACCTTTGAGAAAACTATTTCATGTTATGAACCATTATCATGAATAATTATTTTATTGAAACATTTTAAACATACCACATTTTGAAAACGGACTAAAAAGTATAAAATAACTACCACGCAACAATACAACGATTTTAAACGAAAAACGTCTGCGCCTTGCAATAAATATGAGTAGTTAAGCTAATTCACTTACAATGTTACTGATCTGTACATGATGTGAACTGTTGTATGAATTTTCTCAGTGACAGCTACACCCTACAATCCTAACTATTACCTATTGCATGTGCCTCTCGTTTTTTTCCTTTTAAATATTAAGAGTATTTTCACATGTGAAATCATTTTAATTTTTAGTTCGTTTTATAAACGTGGAATATAATTATATTTTTCTAAGTTTAAGTAATGGTTTCCTGTTTTACGACTTGTGTTATCTGTGTAAAATTTTGCAATCGATTTTAAATAATGAAAATTGGTATCGAACAGACAGACACGAAAAGAGTTATAATTTATATGTCATTAAATTATGAGCTATAGTTTATGTTTCAAGTCTCTAGTTCGTCGGAATGGTAGATTAATATCGATTTCAATAGTTTTAATGAACATACCAAAAAACAGATACACAAAAATTGGATCACCAAAACATTATTAATTTTAACATATACTTCCCATTTACACACTGTAGCAGTAATTTTGAAAACAAAACTTCTAATATTTTTTTTTTACTTAGGGGAGAATGGGTATGTTTGGAGGTATTGAAAGCACTGTATTGTATTAATTTTTGTTTCCACTAACACTGATAGAATCAGTTTCTCATCCGGCCAACAAGAGCAGTACATATCCGGTAACACAACCTTTCTTTCGCTAGTAAACCAGCGTTAAAATAAGAATTATTCGTAAACTAACAAAATAGTGCAAAATTTTCAGTATACTAGCAAATTAACCAAGTCACCTCTATCACAAAGACTATGTTATATCACAACAGTCCTATTGCTAGTTAAGGATAAATTTACCACTTTTGAAACCCTAGTTACGTTTTTACTTTAAATAATTTATAATTTCCCAATACTTTTAAACGTAAACAATATAAATAGTGTATGGGGTGGGTAGACTACACGAGGACGAAGACTCGTACCCCGAGTGCAGAATTTTGACTGGACGCCCGTAGGCATCTACGTATCCTGAAGGATGACATGAGATGAAGCCCTACAATGGATAAGTGAAGGAATGAGAGAGGCGGGGAAAGTGGGAGATCCCCGAGAAAACCCGCCGGCCAACGGCAATGTCCACCACATGCGAAAAATCCGGAGATCGAACTCGGATCGCCTTGGTTGGAGCTGAGCGATCTGATTGCTCGGACACCGCGGCCCCTAATTAAACGTGCATAGAACGTAACGTACTTAAGTAAACGTCTGAAGTCATATCGAATAATATTTTTAATTATTATTCTAGACACGACGGTCTTGAAAACAATGTATATTTTATCCCGAACTACTTAAAGCAAATACCGTTGCACTGTAGCGTGTAGTGACAGATCAGCTGAGAATCACTGACCATGGAGTATTCAGAGGAGGTTGAAGCACTAATACAGGAGCTGAAAATTCTGGGCAGTCCACCAGGAGACGTGATGCTGCTGGATCCCAAGAGTGTGGTCTGGAGAAATCCACTCCTCATAGGGTTTAAGCGGACGATGGGAGGCAGTGGTGGTGTTCTGTGATTACGACCCTTGTTCGCGTTGATTAATTGCTGGATTAGCACGTGGCTGGGCGAGACGGACGGGTCCTCTGGTTACGGGGATCCAGGGATATGCAGCAATTGCAGGTGTGCCAACTCCGGGGTGAGGTTAATTCTACTACAGGTTAGGAAGCTTAAGGGAGATCGGTACCTGCCATTTTGGAATAAAGGAACGTCGACACTTAATTTGACACAGAAATATTCTATACTGTTTTATGCTTCGACACGGCAGGAGTAATGGTTTCTTACTTTGCATACAGTTGGTATTACTTGACTACTATTGCGTATACTACACATGTGTCATCCGTAGAAAGAAAATTACTTTCTTCATGCGGAAGGTTACTAGTCAAAAATAAGAAAGGTATAACTCTTAATAAGTTAATATATGTGCCACGTTAGAAGGGAAGTTTTAATAAATATCATTGTACAGTAGAACTTACAGCGAAAATTGATCTATTCGAAGATAGCGTGTACTGATCTGTACGTTATTACTTATTAGATTTACAAGGGAGAATAGGGAGATGCTAAACAAAAACCGACTATGTGCCAGTTGATAGTTTTGTATAAAGGCGCGTACGAAAACATTATCACATCTACTCGATAGAGTTTTAGTATCTCTAAAGCCGTTCGAAATCTTGATGCGAGTTCTGTCTACCCCTGTTAGAAATATTTAAATATTCAACACGATCTCTTCGCCGGATCTACTCACATCTACCCAGCTCAGGAGTGAGACTCACACTAAACTCTAATCAGTGGTTACAACAAGTGAACTTTTCGTCACTAAATTTCCAGTTTACAGCCTGTTTCTCACTGGAGAACCTGCAGACCACTTAACAGGCTGGTGAAATTCGCTAAGAATAAGTGGAAATTACCCTGGAATATATACGATTCAGTCGCTAAATCATTCAGCGCTGTTTCACTAACTTCATTTCCTCATTGGGTTACACAGAATTGGTTCATTTCTCACTGATTCAAGTTTAGTGTGCAAATAGCCGCATGGCCGCCAACATACAAGAAACACGAAAGAGCGCGTAAAAAGTAAACAAACACAGGCTCCAACGTGTGTATAGAAAAGATAATCGGTTTTCGGTGATTAACTCTTGCATATTTTTACAGTATAAATTCCTAGTACGCAATTGTAATAACACAGACTTATATTTCTCTTGTACAAAAGTAAATTCTACTGTATCAGGACTTAATCTGAGACGATAAAAATAAACCTTTTTTGCAGATTTCACAACATTTTTGTAAACATACCAACAACGTACAACCGTGGAACATGCAATGACTGAGTAAATACGATCACGTGATTAATATTACAGATTAAATTATATTCTTATTACATTTTCATGAGTGCCTTAAAAGAATTTTAACTTCTTACAAAAAAAAAGTAAGTCATACATCTGAACGTTCTAAATATTATGTTATACGATCGAAATCTTTTTTGTAAGAGTTATTCAAATCTGAAAAACACTTTAACCACGTTTAACTGAATACTGACGGCTCGCATATAGTCCGATGATGTTTAACACCGTATAATTTCTGTCGCTAGTTGCGCAAGTATCAATAAGAAACAAATTAGGTGTAATTTTCTGTTTGAAAGTTTTCACGCTAGTTATTTTGTTTAATTATTTTTAAAACACTATCCTAAAATTGTGCTGACATTATTTCCCAGTGAAAAGTTAACTTATCTAGCCAACGTTGATTATATTACCATCTCTCATTTCATATTCCCCTCACTAAACCTAGTGCAATTGGGGATAAAGTTTACCCTTGTCCAATCTCGTCCGTAGGAGATTAGATTATCTTTCAAACCTGTATTAGGATCTACCTTACTCTACGATTGATGGACCGCGACCTATAGTTACCAGAATGTAGAATCTTCTGGACTCTGTAGCGGCGCAAACTTCATCACCAACACGTAGTTGGCCATGCTGCATAATGCGCAAGCAAAACGAATTAAATCGTGAAGTTAGGCTGTTGCTCTAAGGAGGATTTGAAACGTGGACGTTTGTTACCCAAAAACATTGTGCATGTAATAAAGTTAAAATAACTTGTTTGCCTTCGTCTACAGTAACTGGAAGATCGAAGACATATAAAATATTGGAACTTAACAACACGTTTGCAACACTTGTAAACATTTCCATTCACTGTTGTTTTGCGTAACTAACGGTATGGCGGACACACCTTCCAGGAAAAAATGGCCTATGTCAACGCCCTTGAAGTAACGGATACATTGTTGCTCACGACAGTCGATGAAGTATCAGCTTTATTAATAAGATAAGATGGTGCATGTGTACGATATTATTGGGAAAGTGACTCAAGTTACGAAGGCCATAGAGTTCTTAATTTTTAAAAGTTATATCAGAGGTTTGAACTCACGTCCCTATGTCGTTTCCAGAGTGCTTTTTAAATAAATTTTATCTAGATAAAGACCATGTGTTATAAAAACCAACACGAAAAGTAAAAATTCACGTAAACGATGCAAAAAGTTTACAGAGTTCTATAGAGCTCACTCAAACATTTATTTTCAGTTCATACAATCTAAATATAGAGTAACAAATGTCATTAATCAAAAGATGATTACACTGTTCAATTTATTTATTTGTTTAAAGTGTTAACGTAAAATGTAATTATTTGGAGAATATTAGGGCATTTTGATGGCCCAGAAGAACGCCAGTTAGTGTCTCCCACAATGTTTTAACATTACAGCCTTCCCCCTCCCGGGGTAAACACATTAGAATGGGTTTATCTGGAGATTTGACCCTCGGGTAGAATATGTATATAATATGAATTTGCATGTAGAATTTCAGTAGCACCTATTCTTGTAATTATTTTCTGATTTCAGCTAAGCTCTTTAATAAATTAATAGTTACTATGTACCTTTTTGAGGCAGGTAAGGTAAGTGGGATTTACGTCTCGTCGACATTGAGTTAATTATAGACGGTGACACAACTTGGAACAATGACAGGAGCTGGGAGAGGAGTCGTCCATGGCCTTTGTTAAGGAACCATCAAAGCGTTCGATGACAGCAGATTAGGAAAACCTAAAACATGGTGGTTGGAGCTGGGGATCGAACATGGTTCCTTCCAAATGCAAATCCAAAGTGATACGGTTGTGCCAACTAGTTCGGTACTATCTTCAGGCAAAATAAGAACTCGTTATCAACTTAAGCAATGCTCAAGAGATAGTAACTGTTACCTACATTAAATATAATCTATAATAACTGGATTTGAAACAGATTCTGTAAATTTCAAAGCTCAATGTCAAATTGTTTGCTTAGTCCACAATATTTGTTTTTTCTTTTAAAATTTCTGTTACCACAATTTTCACTCAGCACTTTAACAATAGAGTCTGTTGTGGCAAATTTCATGTGAAATTAAGGACCTAAAATATTTACGTTTTTTCGGCACTATTTAGAATATAAACCACTCTTAGCTTGTGTCTCATTCAAAATTGGTCATTGACGTATTTATCACGATCTGGAGAGCAACCGAGTCAAAAAACAAATTTGAAACTACAGAATGTTGCAAAATTCAATCTCAATATTCCAGGGAAACAATCCTCACGTGTAGAAGAACAAAAAGTGTTCTATGGACATAGGTCTGAAAACGCACCGTTTCTGCGTTTCATGCATGACGTATGATTGATAGCGCGCTGGCAAGATCATGTTGCTGTGTCACAGTTGTTCCTACTGTATATGTTAGTGGCGTAGTGTGTGGCATAGTAACATGTTATGTACTGCTGTAATGATACCCTACAGCAACATGATCATACTCGCGCCCTATCAACCATACGTCATGTATTACCAATTCTAGCGCAGAAACGGTGCGTTTTCAGACCTATGTTCATAAAACACTTTTTTCCTTCTACACGTGAGGATTGTTTCCCTAGAATATTGATATGGAATTTTGCAACATTCTGTACATGAATCTCAAATCATGTGACATCGCCATGTCAGAGAGCATGCAGCCAATGAGCAGCTGATGTTTTCTTGAGTACACATACACAGTAAAAAAGTCGTGATTTTACAAGAAAAAGCTTGTAACTACTGTCTAAACAATTGTAAGTCTAGACAGTAGAACAAGAATACCGCACGTCATAAAATTTGCCTAAATGCCTGTGGGTACCAGTGGGGTGAATTTTTAAGAGCAGAGTGTTTGGTGTGAAACACAATAATCTTCAACGGCCTGTCACATTTTACAAAACGTTGTGTACTTACACAAATAAAATGTTATGGAAACTGGTTCCGTATTTCTTTGTGACACTTCAAACAATTATTATATAATGTATAAGATTTTTTTATTAATGAATGAACGGTAATTTTTTGTACACATACAAGTATATTTGTAAATATACAGATATATTTGTATTTTTAAAAGCATTTTGTGTAAAATTTACAATATATTTGTTAAATTACAATTTTTTTTCGACATTTCATTCCATAGAACTTTTTTAATGTACAAGAAATGTTTTTACTGTGTACATTTATTCTTGGAGGCCTGCAAATAAGTCAGTTACCCAGCGAAGTTTTATGGTTTCTATAGCGATGCAATGATCACAGAAAATATTAATATTGATGGAAATACGAATTTACACAATTCCCAGTAGAATTGTCGCTTCCGTAGCGATGTCAGTTAGCGGCCGGCCTACGTCATAGCTCTTGTTAGGGACTTCTGCTTTTTGCGAAAATAATTTTTCCTCACTTTGTTTCAAGGCCTTATATGCACGTCAGCAGTTCTTCTACGTGGTCAGTGATAGGGTATTTTAACTCTAATGAGCCTTGGGATTCTAGCGGCAAATCACAGACGTGTGGTGTTGCTGGAACAATATTGTAATGGCCTCAGTCAAATGAAATACGGCTCTTCACATGGACACGCTGCAAAAAACCACGAAGCAGAATTGCAGATGTGTACGTAAGATACTGTAACGAAGTGTAGCAGAATTCTTTTCGCGAAAAACAGGGGTCCCTAGCTATTGTGTTGTGCTTTCAGCTCACATCATCCTCATCGATCTGCAGACCTACCGCGTGAGCTGGGCTGTAGCGTGATACGAAATAATTCTTTCTTTTAAAACTATTAACAATGTTTCCAATGCGTTTCCCCACGAAAACAAGACACTTCGAACTGTGTACGTATGGTTTTAAAAAGTCTTTCGCAAATTAAAAACATGATTACCAAACTCCTTATATTTGCTAAAAGTAACTTTTACACATTTCTGTAGCGTAGAAAATGTCAACAGTATTCCTAAAACTTAGTCCTAGAAACCTACATTGGACTTAATCACATTCTTAAAATAAAATAAAATACTGGGAAATTGCTTGAAGTCCCGTTGTAAAACATTTTATACGAAAACTCTGCATGCTAGTTTAGTCCTTCGCGTCTACAGACGATGAGGTGTTTGACAGGCGTGTAATGTTCGAAACGCCCTCTCCATTTCCGTGTTTCAAACGAAAAGAAAAAAACTAAGGTACACTGACTCTCAGGACCTGGTTGTTAAAGGGCCGTAAAATCTTCTCACCTCATTCAGTTTACTATTATGTTCTGAGATATGACTGGTTAAGATTAGGGCCTGTGATTTTTGGTGAAAAGAATTCTGCAACAACTTGTTTCAATACCTTACGTGCTCGTCTATTTCCATGCTACATGGTCAGTGATTGGAAGTTTTTAACTGTCGGTGTCCCGGGGTTCTACCCTCAAAACAGGTACACGTGATGTCGCGTTAACATTGTTCTGGTTGGTGCAGTTAAACGTATCACGCCTCTGCCCTATTGTATTCTGCCAATAACCACAGACCAGAGTTGCAGGTGTGCACGTAATTTATTGAAACAAGTTGTTGCAGAATTCTTTTCACCAAAAATCACTGGCTCTAGTTATGATTTTTAGTTTTAAAAGTTATTTGAAGGTATTTTTTAAGGTTTTATCACAGAATAAATAGTAATACAGACATGAAATGACGTGGCGGCACGTTTGATACGGGCGAACTTCGCCGCTTATTGGCAGCCCAAGGCTGTTGATTGACTATCCCCGCGTCTGTTTGGCTCCTGCACGTTACTGCAGGTTTCCTATTGGCCTGGCTGCCGGCTAGCAGGGCAGCCAACTTACGCTGATTGGCGGTAGGCGTCTCCGCCATGTTGCTGGATAGGGAAGCCATTTTGTTGACGTGTGTGACTGAGTTCGCTGTCCTACCGGCTATTTCACTTCTGTATTCCTAAATGTTCTGTGGTTTGGTTATGTTTTTATTTTTCTTACTTGTCTGGATCCTAGTACTAGAAGGTTGAGTAAGAGTGTGTTATACTTCACACAGTTAACCGTGGGTGTCAGTTTCGTCGCGTTGCACAAAGGAAGGGACACTTTACCTGTGGTCTTCGTTGAAGTGACAAAAGCAATAACGAATTATAGACGTAACTTACACGATTCTCTATCGCAAATTGTTTACAAGCACGAGGTTTCCACGTACATGGGAACAAGAAAGTCATTGACTGTAAAAAAGATTGTATTTTTCCAGTGCACGGTATTCCGCGAACGCTCAAACAAGACAATTAATTACTGACCCCGTTTGACGCAAGCTGAGCGTGGAACGAGACAGTCTGGAGTGAAAACTGAAGTGGGTGTTTTGCGTGTGGGAGAAAACTTTAACTTTCCCTCGTTGTGCTATAATTGGTGTTTTTCAGCGCCGTGAAAAACGTCCGCTGTTCAAGTTGCGACGTCATTCGTTATTTAATTAGCGTTTCGAAGAAAATCTTGCCGTAATGTACAGCACGGAAATCCGAGAACTAGACAATTTAGCGATACATCTACCTGTGCAATTCCAATGTTCAGTAAGTACAGATTTGTTTAGTACACAATTTAGCAAACCAATTCTTCAATAAATTAAACATCCTTAAAAATAATTATTAAGATAAAACATGAAAAAGTATCGTATAAATTTGGCCAAAAGCTATAGTAAAAAACCGGCAAGTTATGGTCACTTTTAAATTGGCTCTCGAATTATTTTACACTTCTTTGAGGGAGCTAACTTAATTATAAATAAGCTTATTTGATTCGAGCTATATAGATGACTCATAAAAATAATTCTCCCCTTTCACTCATCAAGGTACTATGTTAAATAAACCCTCAAACTTATGTTTCCACATTACGTCATCATCATTTTTAAGCGACAAACATTTCTGAACGGCCAAAGAGTTTGATGGATAACGACCGTTTATCGAATATACGTTGCACGTCTTTTCACTACCTGAACCATCGTATTTCGGGGAAGTCATTAAATTACCTTTTATGCATTTGTGTATGTGTACAGTACATTGGAAATAACTCACGACTACAGTAATGCAGTGTTCAAGCTGTATCGATGCGTCTTATAAAACACGTTTCACTCTTTTCTCACTCCATTAGGGTCAATTTTCGAAGAAAAATAATTTTATTTACGCTTGCTTAAACATTGAATGGAACCCGCTCTAAAAATACCGCGTTTTTCATATTGATAGATAACCAAAGGAACGCTTAGAGAGAGAGAATTTTTTATTATTAAATGTTGACTTCTTCCTAAGGTTAGAAGTTATTATTAACCTACCAGACTTCTTTTTTTTTTTTTTTTTTTGTAAAATTTGTATGATCAAATTAAATTGGGCCAGTGAAAATTCGGTTATATCACTTCTGAACGAAAGTCTTAATAATACTACAGACATGCAATAATGTGGCAGCTCGTTTATAGGAGAGGGATAATTCTCGGTTTCACTGACCTGCAGGCTACCTTTAATAAATATTTGCTAATTAAAGCGGGCTGCCTCTTCTCCTTAGCTGCACGATAACTAAGTGATAATGACTTGCGTTATTTTAATTTTTGTTATATTCTCAGTGAGTTCCGCGAGGTGTCAAATAAGTCAAGAGCCAATTCTGAAAGATATACGAACTAACACTAGTTGGAATTTTAGTTTGTGACCTAAATAAAACGAGAATTTTTCAGGTATCAACTGAATTTGATACGGGCGAACTTTCGCCGCTTATTGGCTTCCCGAGGCGGTTGATACGGGTCCTGTGTCTGTTTGGCTTCTGCATGTTACTGCAGGTTACTTGTTGTTCTGGCTGTCGAGTAGCAGGGAAGTTACCTTACGCTAATTATACTGTATCCAGTCCTCGATTACAGCAGATATAAACACTGTCAAGGGTGAGCTCTCGATCATCGGTTGTCTAGTTAGTTAACAGTGTCGTTGCGGCAGGAAGTAGGTCCTACGCTAAATTGCTGTGTTTAAGTGGACGTGGTACCTAATTCAACGCTAAAAGCATTCATCGATAACTGTAGGTTTCTTGAAGCCAATTTGCGAATGTTAAACAATAGCAATCCTAGACAATAGTTTTTGCCAACGTTTTAAACAAAATTGTTTCCAGGGTTACGAACTTCTGAGGCACAATCTCTGACACCGGAACCTCGTGCATTTAACTGCGGCGCAAGAGATCACGCGTAACGTATTAGTATTTCTGTATAAATATTTACTCATAAAGTTGGCAAATACCATTATCTAGGATTGTCATTGAGTATTTTATTCATATTGGCTTAGAAAAAAACGTAGAAATCAACTGACGTTTTCAGCGTTTATTTATCTACTACTCTTAAGGTTCAGGATAGGTGATTTAATTGTTCAGTGACGTTTTTTTAATCCTCTGTAATATAATATCACTCTATGCGCACGAAATACTATATGTGCATGGAATGTATTAACTACGACTTACGCGACGACGCCACGTCCATCGTGATTCCATTTCCTCCACAGCGAGGCGCGATTCCGTTTCTCCACTCGTCGCCAATCGATAGCTCGCGAAACATGCGGAGGTGGTGCGACGGTTTGTTGCACAGCCAATGCTGTTCAAGCGCGCGAACATGCGGAGTGACACAAGCTGCAATCTTGGAATGGATAGCGTATAGCAGTAGGAGATTTCGCCTTGGTTTTGGTCATCGTAGAAATTTCGCTGACTTGTGTGACTTGAGTTTGTTGTCCTTCCTGCTCGTTCACATCTGTATTCCTAATTATTCTGTGACTGAATTTATGTTGTTCGTATGCATGCCGAACTACTGACATTTGTTTATTTGAAGGGGAGTGTCAGACAATTTTATTGTATTATCAGTTTTTGAGCCATACCGTTTATTCAAACTGGATGTTCAAAATTTTCTCTTCGACAAAGTATAGTATATAACCTTGATAAACTGCATGACTTAGATAATAATGGAATCTTTCATTAATTGGTCACGCATAGAAACACTGAAAAAAAAACGCGAAAATGTTTGCCATAGTCTCCAACAAACTATAGTATATTAACCGTGACACGTGTGAATACTTTTGGGACACATCACACACGCTCTGTGTTCAAACTGTACAGTTATAACGGGGTTTGTTGAAGAAAGAAACAATGCTTCTAATAAACGATAGCCAATGTCATTTAGTGTTATATACATACTGCGGGAGCCTAGCAAATAGTAAACTTTTCCCGCAAATTTCCAGTGTCTCTAGTCACGCAGAATCATTGCAAAAGAATTCTTGCAATGTTTCGGAACGACAAATTAAATAACGATTTCATTATTGTTTCTATCAATCTGTTTTTCAAGAATATATATTATGTTATGCAAGAGAGGTAATTTTGATAATGCAATTTGAATAAATGTTTTGTCTCGTAAATTGGAAATACAACAAAATTGCGAATTATTTCGTTTCATTATGTTAATTAGTCTTTGGGGGGTGTATGAACTAAAAAACATGCAAAGATTGCTTTTGAAATACCATTATGGGAAAACTGGCTGAGCTATTTTTTTTCTAAGAGGAACATGTGTTCCCATTTGTTACGTATACAAAACTAACACTGTTTTACGCAAATATAAGATTATGATTTTTCCCCTCTTGAACACCCTTAACGCTCACATGCTACAGGATTACGCAGTCTCTTTCCGCCCGACGATTTAAGCGATCATTTACTTTTTACTCACGTTGCTAGTCATAACTTGGAACACGAGAACCTCGAGAAATATTTCAAGCTCATGGTAGACTGAAAACACACGTAGGTACATATATGTTAAGTTTTGAATCAGGAAACAAGTAATTTAAACACGTCTAGATAACTTTCAGCGTAATAAATAAGAAATGAATTTCGCTTTAGAAGGATTGAGGTAAAAACTGGTAAGCAACTAGGGCAACAGCCGATGAAAACGCACATGTGGCTTCAGAAGAGAAAGTTAAATGGCATCTACACTCGCGGTTCGTTAAAAACACGGAATTTTCCTGTCCTTGAATGTTTAAATGGAGTTGGCTTGGCATTATATTCACCAACTAGTAACTGGGTAAATGAATAAACTGAAATTTAAAATATACCAAAGCTTAACTATCCCGCATACCATGAAATTTAACAGGCAATATCTCAAAGGACTTCGAATTGCATAACTACGTGTCTAAACTATATTCGCTAAAACAGATTGTGATAATTATTTTAAGTGGTGATAGTAGCAGACCTACATTTAACTAAAATTTTGATATATAACTTTATCGAAAATCAGACATACCTTAGAAATCAAATTAAATTAAGTTTAAAAATTCCGCAGTGTTCGAAAATTAGTTTTATTTGTTTCGAGTATGTCATTATTTTAGTTTTAAAGAAATGATGTTATTAAGTTCGATTTCAGTATAGAGTTACTTCCAAACTAACGCCCTCCGTTCTCCACATTATCTCTATATTTACACACCTACACACGCATATTTAAATAAATAAATACACACACACATATATATATATATATATATATATATATATATATATATATATATATATATATATATATCTGACGGAAGATGTTATTGGGGAAGATTATGTGATGCTAGCGGAAGATTCCAGCCAAAAAAGGTTTTTGTACGTTTGATAAGTAATTTTTTAATTTTATTAAGTATCGTATAGTTTATTAGCGACTTATACAAATGTCCAACAAAATACTTTCCTATCAAAATACTTTACGCACATATACATATATAATTTTAAACGTGGTATGTCTTCTGTGTATCTCTTTGGGTTTTTGTAAGCAAACCAAATGATACTAGCTAGAACAAGCTGACGTGCCAATCCTACAACGAAAGGGAGCGCAAGCGAGGTTTAAAATGCAAATCCCTGGAAACATATAACCCGAATCCCTTTAGTTGTTCCAGGCGTGTTGAACGTAGCGAGAGAACGAAATTAGTTTCTGGCAGCGGCATTCTCGCTGGCTGCTTCCTATATTACAAATGACACTTTTGGGTGTTGTAGTGCAGGAAGAGATTACTTTAAGATTTCTTTAAGGATGTGACGCCATAACGTAATTTCAAATCTACACGTATTTGAAAGCCAGTATGAAAAAACAATGTAATAAACCTAGATAATAGTATTAGCCAACTTTATGAGCAAACATTTACCCAGAATGACGCATTTGTTAAGCTTTATCTGTTCCGTAGCAAATCAAATGTACGAGATTTCGGCGGCAGAGTTTGTTTGCCGCTTTTTCAGGTAAATATTGACCTTATGCGTTTGCGTATCTTAACCACGAAATAAAACTGATATATATATTTTTTTTTATTTGCGTGCAAGACTATGAGTGCAGAAAATTTTTTATTTCTGCTGCTGCTGCTGTCACCAACTAACAAATCAGCATGTTTGTAAACAAGCTTGGTTTTCCCTTGTGGAGTGACGTCAGAGGGCGTGTACCTAAGTCGTTCATTGTCTAAGATTGCTGGATTTTAATTTTTACAGATTAGCTTCGAGAAAGCTGCAATTTTAAACTGATGCTTTTAGCTCGATGTTACGTCCGTGTTATGTAAATAGCATGCCCTAATCTGGGTCAACTATTGTTTTCTCTTTAGACAAGCATGGCATACGTAATAATTCTCAAAATTTTCGCAGGTTGGTTTACGATGAAGCTAAAATTAAAATTTCTTCGCGTTTCCAAAGTGATTGTACTTAATTAAACGCGAATTAGTCAGCTTCCTATCAATTAGTATATAAACCACGTCATGGTTTGGACTGTAAATAGGGACGTGCATAATTCCAGTCATTTTCTGATAGTAGACAAGACTGTGTACGTCTGTAAGTTTGTTGAACGTCTCTCATTGGCCTAAAAGTTCGTTGTGTGGCCCCAGAGATCATTTATGGCCAAGAATTAAAAGTTCCACGGTAATGTGGCCAACCTCGAGTCAAGCAGTCGCACAATTTTTTTTTATATGGGCAGAGCAGAAAGTCTAGTGTGTCACCAAATAATAAGAATTATGCGAATCTATACCAGTTATTTATATAAATAAATATACAAATACTTTTTGTCAACCAACTGAATGTTTAGGTATGGGGTAAACCATGGCCGTCTTTAGTAGAAGACCGGAGTCTTGAATGTGGCAACACTGCATCGGGGGCCTGCTGCTTGTCACTTCTTGGCCACCCTAATCTCTGCAACGTGTACAGAAGAAACTTTAATGGCGTGTACACGCTACACTGACTAGGGCAGCCAATGAGCAACCGGCAGCAGGCCTCCGATGCAGCGTTGCAACATTTAAGATTCCGGCCTTCTACTGGAGACGGCCATGGGAGAACACGAGAACATTTCTTGGCAATAATTATAATACATACGGAGATCACCGATTTTCGTGAAAAAGATGTTTGCACTGATTTGTTTTGACGCATTCTCTGCACACCTGCAGGTCTGCTTCGTGGTCAATGATTAGATGTTTTTAACAGTTTGTCTCTTGGGATTCCACTAGCTAATCGCAGACTTGTGGTGTTGCATTACCCTTGTTCTGATTGGCCGAGTCAAACATGTGACGACTCTACATAAAGGCACGTTGTAAAGAACCAGGAAGCAAAGCTGCAGATTTGTACTGTACGTAAGGCATTGAAACAAAGTGGTACAAAATATATATTTGTAATAAACATGGGCCACTAATCCTTATAGCCGGTGATTTCTGGTGAAAAAAAATTTGTGTCAGTGCATCACGTGCACATCTGTACCTCTGTTTCGTGGCTTTTGGCAGAGTGAATTTGTGCAGAGGTGTCGCTCATTTGACTGTGTCTGTGAGTAGAGCCCCAATACGACGAGAGTTAAAAACAGGCACTCACTAGAGACCGGAAATGTTCGCGTATTCACTGACTTGCAGGCTAGCCTCCAAGGATATTAGTTTATTGAAGCAGGCATTATCTGCTCACTGGCACAGTGATATGTGCCTGCATCTAGTTGCTTCTTTACTATTGGCTAAGCGACTTCCAGGAAGTATCAAATAAGTAACGGCCCAATTGCGAAAGTGGCACGAACTTACAGTTGCTGGAATTCTAGCTTGGGGCCAACATAAAACGCGAATCTTTAAGGTCTCTAGCAATCATTGACCGTGAAGCAGAGATGCAGATGTGCACATGTTGCATTGAAACAAAATGTTGCCCAATTCTTTTCACCAAAAATCTCTGGCTCTAATAACAAGGCATTATTTACAATGAAACTTATTATTTTTTACGACTAGCGTTGATGAACTTGGTGAAAGTGAAAGTTTCGAGAAATAAGAACGTAGTTAGGAAAGTTTCTCCAGGGAAGATCTTTCCATCTCATTTGCCGCGTAATCACACGGCCTGGATGAACATTGGAGGATGTCGGCAGAGGCAAAGAGCAGCCATCTGAAACGCCGATTTCCACTGTCTGCTGGAAATGCAAAGAAGTTCTCATTTTACTCGCTACAAGGCAAACTCGCAGAGAGTTAATGATGCGCTCTGGGATGACGGTGTAGCTAAGAGTTTGTCGACTTGACTTAACTGTGGCTCGTGTAATTTTTTTTCCGTCTTTCTGTCCCGGAGAACTCGGCAGAATTGGTGTTTAATTTTTTCTGCTACGAGTGAATCTGTCTTCATAATCAAGCACATTGTTTTAATAGGCTCCCGAGTTTTGTGAAGATTTTTATTCTCGATAGATTTTAGTATCCCTCCCTAATATCTCCATCTCGGCTCTTGTAACTGGTCGCATTTACTGGTGAGAATATATTTTCTACTTTCGCAATGCCAATCATTACACGCAGTTACTTTGACAGGAAAAATTCGCGTGATAACCGACATGTACGGTAACCTCCATGAATATATATGTACTCAAGCAGACAGCAATGGTTCGCTAGCTGTTCACTATCACAGTATTACCACAAGTTGACTCTACATTTAGTTCCGTTTTATTATTATCTTTGTACCCTCCAAGAGGTAGCAAACATACCAAGAGTTAAATGTAAAAATTACACAAGTTTACAGTTGTTTGATTCATAACATGTGCCTAAATTATCCCCAGATATCATACACCTAAAATTAGCAAGAACCTCAAGTCTCGCAACAACACTACAGTCAACGTGACATAAATTGCTTTTAAACCCAATCAGTCATAAAATATCATGGCGAAAATCGAGTATAACTAGCTGTAAATGAAGTAATGAATTATTTCACTACAGATATACTGAATAAATTTACTTCAGCTTTCGATTATTATATTTGCGCATTTTTAACCTGCAGTTTCTCTTTAGAAGGGGCATCTTCCACGACCAAGAATTACTTTTATTCATTTTATCATTAAAACAAACAGAAAATTCAGAAAATACCATAAAAACTAGCAACATTACAAGAGCTACAGATTTTTAATGTAAAAAATTTGAAATAATTTGCTTCAGTGACTTACGTAGCCTACAGGCAGTTTTCATTCGTGGTCATTAATAGAATGTTTTAAATTTTCACGCGTCTTAATGTTTCTACTCGCAAATTACAAACGTGTAGAGTCACAGTAACCCGATTGGCAGAGTCAAATGAGTGACGCCTCTGCATAAACACACTTCCAATAACCACGAAGCCGATGCTTCAAAAAATGAGCATGTAAGGGAATAAAACAAGTTTGTGCAAAATTGTTTTAATACAAAAACAGTGGTTCTAAATGTAACATTAATTTGTGTGGTTCCCACATCCAAGTTTGTGTCATTTGACAAGAAGCTGATTTCACGCAAGCCGCAGCAAAATCCACATAAGGTACTATGATAAATTAAAATCAGGTGTTTCTAGCGTACTTTTCGAAGTGAAACTATTATTTTGAAATCACCTCCCTGTGTATATGTTCGTGCATATGTGTGTATGTGTACCTCCGCTCAAATCTTTTGAATGTCTGACCGAATTTCATGAAACGTGTTTCACTTATAGTACTTGGTAAGATGACGTGACCTTTTGGTTCATGTCCTGTTCATGTTTTAAAAATCGCAGTAGTTTTATTAACATTTTTTTTACTACACAAGATTACTAAGGAGCCATTATTTCAAATTTCATAAAACCTATCACTCACTTAGTACTTAATAAAGTCACTTGACTTTTGCAAATTTTGTTTATGTTGTGTTTAAATGTTTAAAATAACGGTCTAATGAACATTTTTTGATCACGCAAGATAACTGAGTAAAATTTTTGCAGAATATAATCAAACTCAGTTATAAACTTGACTCGTTATTTCAAAAAAATTTTTTAGGATATTTTAATACCTAACATTATATCTATATAAGGAAACAATACTGAGATTAACATCAAAATCGGTGTACACATCGTAACAAGGTAATGTGACTTGATTTTTTTTGTTTTGTGATCTTGCCATATTCGTATCATCAGGGTGGCTGTCATTTAAACAGTTTTATTCAATAAACATATTTAAAAATAATGTTATACTCTGTACACATATACGTCTAATACTATGAATTAAAATTTAATTTTTATGAATTTTTGTTCATGCCTTCCAACCAATATAATACAATGGAATTTAATGTTTATTAAAATATTTTTAAAAGTTAAAACGACGTAATCTCATAAATGAGGAACTATTATAAGAAATTACATAAAACTCTGTATACGTATAATAATTGGTAAGGTGACTGACTTTCGTGAATGTTTTTGCTATCGCGCTAAAAATTTTAAAATTACTACAATTTGAACATTTTTATATCGTATGATACATCTCAGAAACCATTTTTCGGAATTTTATCATACTTAAAACATATATAGTACTTCGTATTGTTACCTAACTTTAATTTATTTATAAGAAGTAATATGAATAGTTTTGAAATTTTTGCTCTATATAATTTTTCGGTAAATTTTGACCGATTTAAATAAATTAAACTTTTGTAGAGCATTGTAAAACCTCTGAATTTATATTTTTTTGGTAGATCCGCTATTTTGGAGAACAGTATGACATAGATAAGTAAATATATGTATGTTTTATACTTCGACAGCTACTGTACAGATTTTTAACAAACATAGTAATTTAACAACTCACCATTTAAACTCTAATTAAAGCAGTGTTAACTGTCGTAAGTACAACCTGATATAACACAGCATTAGATGAATAGTTAAAAGACATTGCGTCATATTTATATAGCTACTTTGCCAAGAGCTATCTAACACCTCGTGTAATTTCATTAACATTGATGAAATAAGGCTCACTAGTCCTTGTGGTTACTTATTCTCTACTTTAGTTATGCTCGAGAAGAAATTTTTGAAGAATTTCGGGAAGTTAATTCATAATGTCTATTTTATTTGAATAGTACTAGACGGAAGTCTGTAATTCGTGGGGAAAAAATGTGTACCTTATTCTTTCTTCAGTGCATAGAGACACTAAAAATTCGTGGATATATTTAGAAACAACACAGTCTCTAATAAACAGCGGTGTCTTTATCCTACTAATATTGAATGCTGCTAAGTCTGCCACGTGTGAACATTTTTGAGAGAAGTCACACAGATTCTGTGTGAAAGTTGCACAGTTTAACTGGGACTGATGAAGACAGAAACAGTGCTACAAATAAACTATAGGGATAGGAAGTCTCGATACAAAACCTTCAGTGTTATACATAAATGAAACAACTTGGTGCTTAAACAATTCCGAGATAATTAACGTATATTTTAATGTAACTGTTTGTAGCACTCCAGCATAAATAATATTGGTATGAAAATACGGAACACGAAACAAGCAGTGATAATTGGCATGTAAGTCATAATAATCAGGACTGATCTTTACATCCCGCTGCGGTTTTATTTATTCACTAGAAATTAATGAATGAAAAAACGTTTTTCTTGCATGGCACTTTTTAATGTAATGTACACACGTTTGTGTGTGTCTATATATATATATATATAGAAACACACACACTTAAATTTAACACATTTATAACTAATTCATGCAGACCCACTTTTTTCGCTTGCGATAAGTATTTAGCGTTAACTTGTTCAACTTCAGTACACGGAAACTGTACTTCTGCTTCGTAGTCAATAATAATATGTGTTTTGCTCTCACGTGGCTTAGAATCCTAGCTGATAATCACAATATACACTGTTTTTTGGAGGACAATTTTTACACAAACGCGTATTATTGCCTTACATGAATATCTGAATTTTTGCTTAGACGTTATTGTTAGCGTGTCTTTTAGTTTGAGGCGTCAGTTGTTTGACTGGGACAATCAGATTTAGGTCACTGGAACACCACACGTCATGGACACAGACTAAATAGTAATACAGACGTGAAATGACGTGGCGGCTCGTTTGATATAGGCGAACTTGGCCGCTTATTGGCTGCCCGAGGCTGTAGACTCCAGCCCCGTGTCTGTTTGGGTCCTGCATGTTACTACAGGTTTCCTATTGGCCTGGCTGCCGACTAGCAGAGCAGCTGCCTCACGCTGATTGGCAGTAGGTGATTCCGCCATGTTGCTGGCCAGGGAAGCCATTTTGCTGGCGTGTATGACTGTGTTCGCCTTCCTGCCGACTATTTCACTTCTGTATTCCTAAATATTCTGTGTCATGGATATGTAGATAGAACCCGAAGACACTGACAGTTCAAAACACCCAATCGCTGACCGTGAGGTATAGCTGCACGTGAACACATAAGTAGGGCCTGGAAAATATCGCGAATGCAATGACCCGTAGGCTAGAATCCATTATAAGTTACTATGCATACTCAAGCCCCGTCTATTCGTTCATTGTCTGCTGTTCCACTGAGTAGCAGCTAGTGGACAAATATTCGGGGCTTGAGTATGCATAGTATAAGGGATTCTAGCCTGTAGGTCATTGAATTCGCGAAATATTCCGGTCCCTACACATAAAGCAATGACACAGAATATTTAGGAATACAGAAGTGAAATAGCTGGTAGGTAGAGCCACGATTTTGTCGCGAAAAGATTTTTGCAACATTTTGTTTCAGTGTCTCGCGAGTACATCGGCAGCTCTGCGTCACGGCTATTGGCAGCGTGTCTTTGCTCAGACACGTAACTACACCAATAACAATGAGGCTATTTTGACGAAATACGTCTGTGATTTGTCAGTATAACCTCAAGACGTGAGACAGTTAAAACGTCCAATCACTGACCATGAAACAGAGTTGCGGATGGGAACATAAGGCATGGAAACCAAATGTTGCAAAAATCTTTTCGCCATAAAATCGTGGCTCTACTGGTAGGACAGCGAACTCAGTCTCACACGCCAACAAAATGGCTTCCCTGGCCAGCAAGATGACGCAGACACCTACAGTCAATCAGCGTAAGGCAGCTGCATTGCTAACCGACAGCCGGCCAATAGGAAACTTGCTGTAACTTGCAGGAACCAAACATACAAGAGGCTAGTATCAACAGCCTCGGGCAGCCAATAAGCATTCGAGTTCGCCCTCATCAAACGAGCCGCCACGTCATTTCACGTCTGTGTTACTATATAGTCAGTGGCAATGATTAGAGATCCGTAAATTTCGCAGATACATTCCAGGTCAGGTTGAACGCCAATTATGTATACTTCATTGTCATGTCTGTGACTTGCTGGCGGCTGTTACGAAACGCGTTTGACTACTGCAAGCCAGTAGTAAATAAGGAACTAATGCGAAGTGCTATCGCTTGCTACCTGCTTGTACGGTTATAAGCCAATAGATAATCGATTGTGGCCAGTGGGTGTATAGGACTGACAAGTCTAGACTGGTGCCATACGAATCCGCGAAATTTACGTACGTCTAGCAATGATACAAGTTAGGACTGAATTCTTTTCACAAAAAATCAGTGACTTCTAATCACCGACGTGTGGTTTTGCAATAATTTTCCTGTTAACGGCGCAGTTAAATAAGTGCTGCCTCTTCACAAAGACACGCTGTAAGTAATGATGAACAAGAGCTGCAGATGTGCACATGAAGCCGGATTCACAACCAAACTTAACGTACGGAGATTGGATTCACAACAAAATTTTATCTAGACACGCGTGGAAAATGTTTATTTCATTACAAAATGTCGGTAACAGATGGTCGTAATTTTTTTTTCATATTTTAAGAAACAAATTAAATAATTTATAACCACTTGATAAATGATTTTTTAATATAAATTAATAGTTAACTGAGTCTTACGTGTGCACATGCTGCATTTACAACCACCACTTAGCGTACGTACGTAAGAAGTAGAAAGTTGATCAACTTTTCTATAGTCTATCTCATATAAGCATTCCATATTTCGACAGTTAACTTCTGAGAATTGTGTCTGTAAACAGGATTGTGGGTACCATGCATTTCCAGGTTTAAAGCTCCAAACAATAGAACTGCCAGACACATTTCTCAGAAGAGATATGTCAAAATATGGAAAAGTTACGTGCGACAGACTATACGTACGTACGCATGCTACGGGAGGATGTGAATGCTAGCATACATAATAGGTGTTTCTACTTTTACACGTACGTACGCACGTACGCTAAGTGGTGGTCGTGAATCCAGCTTTAGGCATTAAAACTGAGTGGTCCGTAAAATTTCTTCACAAGAGTCTGAGGCCCCTACTTATTGGCCTCGCGTGTGTGCAGAGGGAGCATTGATTTGTAGAGATGATGGTATATCGCGGAAATATTTTGTCCCAACATACCTTGAAAACACTGTACTTTCTTGCGGCACGTATGGCAGGGTGTTATACGTCTGACACAACGTAGCTGTCTGCACGCCAATAATGGGCAACAAATGTTACAATAGCAGGATTCTTACTGGCTCAATCAAGAGAGGTAACAGCCCTACACACAAGCAAAAGCCAGTGATATCTTAATAAGCTGAACGTGCGTTGTAGCCCAGCAAACAGTCAAGCTTTCCAGCGATACACCATCATCTCTATTAATTTGATATACATGAAATTTCTGTCTGCTTATTGCTCGCAAATATTTTAATGTAAGTACCTCTTTTCTCTTAAGTGAATTCTTATGATAAAAAAGGTTTCCTCAAAACATAAATTTAAAGAACACTCGTTGAAATAACAAATTCTAGTATATCTTATGTTAATTGTCTGTAATTCTTTCGTTGCTAGAAGACAGACACATTCTCGAATAAATTCCAAGACTTGATATAACTTAATCTACGTGAATTTTATTTCATTTCGTAATTGGACCATTATACAACGATCCATTACGACAGATCCTGTTGAAAAACTTGTTTTTATTTCTAGGCTTGAGGCCAACGAACAAACAACTATGTGTCAAGCTTGCAAAGAAGATTACAGTCAATCCCGTGGGTCTTGAAAACCGCGAAACTGACCCGTCCTTCTAAGACTTTTTGATTTTTTTTTAATTCACTTCACTTTGATGCAATGCCTTACACGTACATCTACAGCTATGCTACCTATGTATTGATTAGATGTTTTAACTCGGGGTTGTACACGTAAATCACAAACTCCAAATTCCTATATTTGGTGAAATGGAGTTTAAAATTGTATTTTTCTAGTTATTGCGCGGCATAACTTCTGTTTCAAACTGCATACGTAATTATGTTTTTGGTTATCAAAGTACATAATTGACAATTGACAGATATGAAAGCTGTCCACGCTTAGTAATGAAGAACTAAAAAAAAAAGGCCGAACGGTTATCGTCTTGAACTAGGCAAACGTATGGTATCGCAATGACTTTATATTAATTGTCTCAGTAAAATGGAAGACGTCAGTGCACAATCAAACTAGCCATGAGCTTGTCGCGAAAAGAGGTTTACGCATTTTGGTTTCGATTCCTTACGTACACGTCGGCAGCTCTGTCTCATAGTTATTGGTATCGTGTCTTTATTCAGGCATGTCTCTCGTTTGACTTTATCAATTCATGTAAGATTATTGTGACACTATTCGTCGTTTTGTAAGTAAAATTCAAAGACAAGTTAGAAAAAATACGTCCAATCCCCGACCATGAAATACAGTACCAGATGTTCACTTAAAGCATGTCATACGTAAACGTATATTTTCGTAATCAGAAACGTTTCGCCGAATGATCGTGTCTCTATCTGCAAGTAATATAAATTTCCTGTAGACTGTTAAAAAAAAGTGAGTACTGTTTAATTTTTTCGTTTAAAGTAATGCTGCCATCATATTTATTATTTTTTACATGACAATTGTCTTCGAACTAAAAATGAGTGTAAAAGTTTCACCGCTCTCAAAACGTAACAAAAAAACATTGTAGGAACTCTTCCCTACGAAATTATTTTGTGGTAACCACAATATTTTAGTGGTGTCAACAAAATGTTTTTGTGGTGACCACAAAATAAATTTTGGAGGGTAAATACCCACAAAATATTTTGTAGCTTCCACGAAACATTTTTTTTTCCGTGACGGCCCTAATAGTATACATTTTTTTAAAGATATTTTAGGTGTTGCAAAGGGCTTAGTTTAAACTGGACAGACTATATGCGTTGTAACTTATATATTGCACCCACAGTGATAATTTTTCATTAGTGATACTATTCTAAGGTATATGTAAACATTTAGTGTTATACGAACAATTTGCAGCCAACGAGTTTTGTTATTTGTGGGTTTATTGATACAAAACGCAAATAAATGTAAAACGAATAGCAATGCAGTCTCACTAATGTAGGTGTATTCGATTGTAATGCCTCACAAACGTGGGCAATGTAACAGGTAGTGTTGAAATGTTTCCAGAGGTTCCTACTTCAACCTCCGGGTCTGAGTCTTGTGGCGCTCCCTCGAAGTGTGTCAGGTGCACGGAACGACGCTCAGGGATAATGGACTAGCTACAATGGCGGGCTGGCCGTCTTCCTCTAACCTCGTCCCATCCACCTACCGTCTCTCGTCTACTCTCACAATTCTCTCCCTCTCTGTGCAGACACTCCACCACGCGCCACAATGCGGCCGAACCTCCTGTCCGTCGCGCCTGTAACACGAGCAAGAAAACTGTCGTCCTGACGACTCTTTTCCAACCCCCTACCCCCTTAGACTCTTTCCAGTTCTCCCCTTTCCAACCCCCACGAAAATAAACACAACTCTCATCATCCCGACTACCCTGCATCCTATCCCTATCAAATGCTCTTACATTGATAAATGTCTACAGTTCCTAAAATAGTGTAAATAATATACAAACATTCCTCAGAGCGCAATATCAAACAGTCCGCTAGTCTATATCTTTCCGCTGCATAACGTAAACATTGCCACGTGCTTTTATTTACATAAGCTTGTACAATGTATACTTTTACATTACATTGCTGCGATAAATTTAATCATCAATATCTACTCATTAAATCCATGGGAGATGGATATGTGCTATACTCAATAGTAATCTTAGTTATAAATACCTGCGAGTTAACGTTTTATAACACTGTTTTCACGACGTCGTTACGACACACACTGTTTCCGTTACATATCTCGTAAATGCATGCGTAGTATTTTAACTTGTAATTCAAAAGCACCACTATAAACACACACGATACACGCAATTCAAGAATTCATGTCCGTTTAGCATACTGCAATGAACGACGACGACGCAATTTACAGTACAATAAATAACGTATTTTCTTAATGTGTGAAACAGAAAAAAATGCTATTTCTAATTGTTCAGGCTGGCGATCGTAAAACATAACAGATTACAAATTACTAATGATTTCACATGAATTAACAATGCTATTCATAAGCAGTAACGTACTTCTAATACTTTTGAATGTGTTCATCAGAAACCCAAATTTATTACATGACGAGCAAACACACTATTGACTAAACTTGCTGCTATAAAGCGAACGAAGCGGCGAAAACCTAACTCTGGTGCAACCGGTCGGTGGATTTTGAACTACGTCTGTGGCGCGAGCGTTAGCGACAATGTGTCAACGACATTTGGAATTCAGCGGGTGGTTGCATCACTTTGCGCTGGCGCTAATCAAGTCAAACTACACAGTTAGTACTTATGTCAATAAGGTCATAAAAAATATTTTAAAGCATAATATGGTAGTCTATACAGAGAGGTCGATTGCATTTGATGTTCTTTAAATAATGATATATTCAAACAAAAAAATACACGCAACTACATGAAATGAATCGCTACCAACCATACAAACAATAATGTAACTACTGTTTATGTTGACTAATATGGATGTAACGGCCAGTGATTTTTTTTTCAAATGTTAATTCTTTAGTGCTTACTTTATTCCGAATGACCTATAGTTAGAGATGATGGTATATCGCGAAAATGTTTTGTGCCAAGATAGCCTTGAAATCACTGACACAACGCAACTGTCTGCAGACCAATACCAGGCATCAAATATTACAACAGCGGGATTCTTATTGGCTCAGTCAAATAGAGAAACAGCTCCAAGTACAAGCTAAAGCCAGTAATCTTCTGATAAGCTGGACGTGTATTGAAATCCATCAAACAGTCAACTTTTCCCGCGATAAACCATCATCTCTACCTATAGTATATCCGTAAATGTTTACATAACCTAAAATTGTGTAATTTATAGTAAGGTTATTTCTACTACAGGCTAGAATGAAAATACATTTTCTTATGGGAAATTTGGCACAGGGAAAATTTTTACCACTAGATTATCTTTTATTGCTAATGTATCAGATAATTACGAAAGCGTAGTAAAATTAAATTTACATATATTTGGAAATTATAGAAGTATTTTAATTTAATTTTAAAGTGAAAAGAAATCGATTTCGCGTTTTATATTATCAACTTAATGTAACTTAATAGTCAGGAAAACTATGTGATTAGTCAGTTTGGTGCACTACCGATACCTGCGCTCAAGCGGCAGAAATTTTCCTTGTGACAAACTTATAACATTGATCTTTCTAACCTGTAGCAGAATTAACTTTACTTATTGACAAACATTCCGAAGATGGCAATACCAAACAGTACACACATCACAGTTCATACATCCGTAAATGCTTACGTAACCTAAAACATTCCTCTAGTTGCAATATCAGACAGTACTCATAGAAAAGTTCATACATCCGTAATGGTTTATATAACTTAAAATAGTGTAACTAATGGACAAACATACCTTAGATTGCTATATCAAAAAGTACACATAGAAACGTACGTACATCTGTAAATGTTTATATAAAATAAAATACTGTAACTAATTGACAAACATTTCTCAAGATTCCAATATTAAACAGTACACATAGAAAAGTTCATACAACCGTAAATATTTACATAACCTAAAATAATGTACCTATCAGACATCCCTGGTAAGCGCCTACTCACATATTTTTTCAACGTTATTTACTCACGTAGAAATATTTTCCGTTTCTCAGTGCACAAAACTGTTTTCATCTGAAAGCACCACGAAATATTATTTAAGGCGCCTTCCTAGATAGACTGCGATTATATGTGCGAGGCAGAAGCGGTAAGTGTGTCGTTGATCGACGTACATATTGCATTATCGCCTAGTAGTTCATAACATTTTGTTTCAGTGTGAATTTTAAAAATTTTTTACGTTCATCAGTTTTTGAGGCATATAAGAACTAAATGTAAACAAACATTGCCGGTTAAAGTGCCGTTATGGGAAAACTGGTTGAGCTAAAAATGTTTTGTAAGAGGAAAATATAAAAACGTAGTCGACAAAACTAACACTACTGTATACAAGTATGACATTACGACTTTTTTCCCACTTGGACACCCTTAAAGACGTGCTACTTGTACATGCCCGAGTTTGAACGAACCGGCCCTAAGTTCGCCGAGCGACGTGGGATGTTAAGGCGCTATACACATAAGTCGTCGGTGTGGAAGCTAAGCTGCATTCAGAACGCATGTAATAAAAAAAGTCTTAGCTCCCATGTTAAACAGCGAAGAACAAATTTTCACCTAGAGGTCCGTGGTGATCGAGGGGTCAGACCTCTCGCCTCCCACCAAGGTGGTCCGGGTTCGATTCCTGGCGGGATCGGTCTCCGATGCCGTTGGTCGGCGGGTTTTCTCGGGGATCTCCCGTTTCTCTCGCCGTTTCAGTTCGATGCTGCTCCGTACTTACCTCATGTCTTCCCTCACCCGCGCTGAAGACCTCGAAGTTAAGCGCTTATCAAAATCTCTCACTCGCTCACTGATTTTCATCGAAGGCACCCGAAGTAGACTGCCATTCCCCCCCTCCCTCTCACTCATACCATCTTCAGAACACGAAATTTGTCATAAGATATGACAGATTTCCAGAATTGTCATGTTCAAAATATAATTTTCGTTATTTCATTTAACTGTTGAACAAACATAGCAAAAGCATTTGTAAATGACAAGCGTAATCATAGTTGTAAAATTTCAATCCGTTGTTACTTTATTATAGAATTACTTTTTTGTTTCGTAATTTGGTCTTCGGATAAGGGGAATTTCAGTTATATTCGGTTAAGAATTCGGTTTTCCCTATCCCAGTTACGAAAGCCTGGTCGCACTCACGAACGTCAAACAGGTCGGAGTCCCGACTCTCTGAAACTTTTGCATCGCCAGAGTTTGTAACCAGGTTACCGCGGTCGTAACCGGATTAGTTAGTTGTATCACGAGGGTCATCATTGACAGAGGAACCCTCTCGCGCGGAATATACACAACAGTTGCAAGAGGCGGGAGAGTAAACGTTTCGTGAAGGGCGTCTTTTGTCAGCGCTTCTAATATTGAATCGCCTTAAGAGCGACTTATCATGCTGAGTTTTTCAAAATTTCTTCCTGATTAAAAAATTAGTAGGTATTATTTGAGAATTGTTCAATAGGGACTTAGCTAATTACTTTAACTTTAAGAATGAACACTGCATTCTAAATATTTAAGTACTGTTATGGGATAATTAAGCTAATTTAAAATTTAAGATGTTAACTATCTCTCACCGTGTAATAAAGATTAAAAAACTTGTAGTACGAATTTGGTCCAATAATATAAACCTAATCGTGAAATTTAATGTCGATATTAAGAAAAATTGCTTGTAATACGTGACACCCTAAGTTTATTAGAAGAAAACGAAGAATTTAAAAAAAAAGTGATTCGGCCTCTTAAGGGGCCTCCCTAGATAGGTTGCGTTTGTGTGTGTGAGGCAGGAGCGGTAAGAGTGCCACTGACCCACGTATCTAATCATGGCCGTCTTTAGTAGGAGGCCGGAGTCTTGAACATGGTAACGCTGCATCGGAGGCCTGCTGCCGGTCACTCATTGGCTGCCCTAGTCAGTGTAGACGTGTACACGCCACTAAAGCTGCTACTATACACGTTGCAGAGACTAAGGTGGCCAAGAAATGACAAGCAGCAGACTCCCGATGCAGTGTTGCCACATTCAAGACTCCGGCCTTCCACTAAAGACGGCCATGATGTAATGCATTATCATTAGAGATGATGGTTTATCGCGGGAAAACTTGACTATTTTCTAGGCTTCAACGTGCGTTCAGCTTATCAAAAGATTACTGGCTTTTCCTTGTACGTGGAGCTACTGTCCTATTTGACTAAGCCAATAAGAACACCGCTATTATAATATTGGATCCATGTTATTGGTCTGTAGACAGCTACGTTGTGTCAGTGTTTTCAAGGCTATGTTGGCACAAAACATTTTCGCGATATACCATCATCTCTAATTATCATCTCTCCGCACAACCTACTCAGATGGCATGCGGTGCTTTTCTATTATCCTTTCTCCTATTGGACTCTTAAGCTGTGACAGCGTTATTTTATTTGTCGGCAGCATAGTTCAAATTATAACGCTTGTTTATGTAGTTGTGTTTTTCTAATCCGGTTGTTATTTTTTCAGATACGGCAAACTGAAAAAAAAAAAAACAATTTTTGGTCATTTTGAGGGGCCCGAAAATGATGTTTCTAATAAACATGCCAAATTTTAAAACTATAGCGACATATATTAATGTGTATGGTCTTTTCGTAGGTATACAAATATAATGTGCGATGAATAGTTTCGTCAAATAAAGAATAGTCGTAACACGCCGCAACGTATTTGATGAGAAGATAGGGAGGCCCCATAAGGGAACGCTTGACCGAAAATGTTTATTGTTTTAAACATTTTTATATTTATACGAGATATGGTTCGTTTTGTAGACGTACACGGAGGCTATTATTTGCTGTAATGGAAAATTATTTAGCTTTCGTCCGAATTTACATTAAACGGTTTTATGCTTTAAAATATAACCAACAGACTTACCGAACTGAAAAAATTGACACTGAATAACGATTTTATAGGCTACAAGGTCTCCTATATAATAAGAAAAATTAATAAAATAATTTTTTACTTTAAAAAAATTTTACATTTCAAATGAAAACTTAGTCGATTAAAAAATATTTTTAAAAATACAAAAGTATTTTATTTTTGGTTTTATAAAGTAGACTTTGTAGCCTCCATCATAGTTATTCTGGGTGAATATTTTCAGTTCGTTGTGTCTGTTGCTTTTCTTTTTAAGCGTAAAACCGTTTTATGCAAATTTGAACTTTGACATACAATAATAAAAAAATTATGAAAGTCAAAAGTGTTTAATTTCTGTATAAAATTGTCATAATATATGTCTAAAAAACAAACAATGTAACGATCAAATATAACAATTTTTGAAGCAAAAAAAACAATTTTCCTTCTAACGCCCCTTAATGCGTAATGTCTGTGAACCTGCAAATATTATGTTGTTATCTGTCAGTAGAATTGAATCCAAGTTACTCTGTGGTCATCTGACTCATGTTATTGGCCGACAATATTTGTGTGATACTACTGAAGAACATATTCAACAAATGATATAGGCCATTCGGAATAAAGTGAGCACTTAAAAAAGCCCTGCTAAATTTCTATTTTTTTTGTCCACTTCGTATCTTTCCGCGCGTAACGGCTAATGACGGAAAATGTCTAACCTCCTTGAACACGACACTTGTTGTTAACGCGTTTAAGATAAATTGTACAGTCGATAGAAACCAATATAGATTGATTAAAAAGTTTATTAAAAATATGATAAGTACGTATGTTGAATTCATTTAATTTTATTTTAGTGTTGCCTTTAAATAGAAAAATACACTGAAAAACGTAAGGCAATTCGCTGCCAACCATGGGGCCGTGATGGCCGAATGGTCAAACCATCCCGCCAAGGCGATCCGGGTTCGATTCCCGACGGGGTTGACCCTAGGATTTTCGCATGTGGGAATCATGCCGGACGATGCCGTCGGTCGGCGGTTTTTTTTCGGGAATCTCCAGTTTCCCCTTCCTTTCATTCCCGCGCTGCTCCATACTCACCTCATGTCACCCCTTACCAGCGCTAAAGAGCACGATGCTGAGCGGTTACAAAAATCTCTCACTAACTGTCAACCCTACAAGTAATAAGGTAACTATTTTTTATGTTAAATTATGTGCAGGAACGGCTAGTAAACTATTTTTTATGTTAAACTATATGCAGGAACGGCTAGTAATATTGTTCAAAAGTTTAATCTTCGGTGCTCACTTTATCCCGAACGACCTACTATATCAGTTATTGCATGTCGTTGTGGTCCCGAAATTTTCGCGAAAAGAAATTTGCCGCAGTTTGTTTCAAAGCGTTGTGTACACATCTGCTGTTCTTCTTCATAGTGAGTGATTGGTGGATGGTTTAGCTCTCACGTATATTGGGGTTCTATCCACAAGCCACAGGCGTGTGACGTTGCAATAACCTTGTCGTGATTGGCACAGCCAAACGACGAATGTCTCTTTGCAAAGAGATGCTGCCAATTGCCATAAAGCACAGCTGCAAATGTGTACGTACAACACTGAAACAATCTGGGGCAAAACTCTTTACGCTACTAGCTCATGGCCCTACATGTAATTCAACATTAGTTACCTTACACTATTGTATGGTTGGCAACGAATTAACATAATGTATTTCCGTGTATTTTCCTATTTAAACACAACAGTGCTGAAATAAAATCAACTGAAGTATACTTATTTGAGTTTAATGTAATTTATAATTCTTAACAAACTATACCGTATCCTATCGACTGCACAATTTACCTTACACGCCCAAATATGAAGTGACGTGTCTAGGGAGCTTAGGCATTTCCCGTAGATAGCCATTACGAGTGGAAAGATACGAATTGGCTGATAAATATAAATTTATCAAGGCTTTTTGAGTGCTCACTTTATTACGAACTACATATATAATGTCAATTGTACACAAAAATACGAAAGACTGAATCCTATAACATCAGGTAATATTTAGGAATTATGAAGTTAAATACCTGGTAGGACGTCAAACTCAGTCACGCACGCGAACAAAATGGCTTCGTTGTAGAGCAACATGGCGGAAGCAACTCTGCTAATCTGCGTAAGGCAGCTGCCCTGCTGCTACACATTATGTTTACACTAATGTATTCCTCGGGTATTAACATTACCGAAATGGCAGACCGCTTTCAGTTTTTGCTCTATGTCTCTCTTTGGTACAACAGCTAGATGCAACTGGCATGAGTTTCCTCACATTGATGTTGACCCAGTTTGAAAATTTTATGCGATGGCATGGTTGTTTAGGGCCGAAAGCAAGTACGAATGAGGAAGTTAAAGGGGTTCGTTCCGTTGCCAAAATATACATTTACAAAATGCATTTGAGATGACGATTTATCGTAGAAAGACTGTACTGTTTGTTGGGTTTCAATGTAAGTTCAGCTTACCAGAATATTACTGGCTTTAGCTTGTAATTGGAGGCTGTTACCCTGTTTGACTGAGCCAATTATAAGCAAGATATTGTAATATTTTATGCCTTTCATTGGTTTGCAGACAGCTACGTGGCAGACGTATATAATCGAATCATATAGGCCTATGTTGCGAGGAACTACAGCGTTTTCAAGTATATGTTGGCACAAAATATTTTCGCGATATACCATCATTTCTATACATATTACATCTCACATTTACTGTGTCAACACGTGCTAAGGTAAAGCAATTGGGATTTACGCCTCGTCGACAGGGAGATCATTAAAGACAACTTAGTACAATGACAGGAACAAGGAGATGAATTGGCCATGGCCTTTGTTAAGGAACCAACCGATTACTGGCCTGAAGATATTTCGGTAAACCATGCTGAAACTTAAATCAGGATGCCCTGAGCTGGGAATAGATTCCTGCGTCTTCACCTTGCCCGGATGCAATAACTGAAAGAGGTGAGCGTGGAAGTAAATTAAACAGCATCGTCGTGGGACACATGCATTTGTACGCTCTTCGTGGTACAGTAAACACGTTCGAAAAACATGTTGACAAGATTGAACGAATAACATATATTGTTCTATGGTCTCGTGGATTATCCGTCGAGTTGAAAGAAAAATACAGGCTATACCTTGTTTATTTACTTAAACTGCTACACCGAAAGAAACATTTTGTAAGGGCTAATTAGTTTCGTGGAGAACACAAATAATTTTTCGGTAACCACAAATATTTAGAGGTAACAGAGATGTTTCCGTAGGAAGTACAATACTTATTTTACAGGATAAATACCTATGTAATAGTTTGGTTATAGTTAGAGAATATGGTTTTTCTCGAGAAAACTTGATTGTTTGCTGGCTTTTAACACATGTTGAGCTTACCCAAAGAATACAGGCCTTAGCTTGTACTTGGAGCTGTTACCCTATTTGACTGAGCCAATAAGAATCCCGCTATTTGATGCCTGTTATTGGTCTGCAGACAGCTATGTTGTGTCAGAAGTATATCAGTCACCGGTCATACATGTTGAGAGAAACTACGTCATTTTCGTGGGTAGGTTGTTGCAAAACATTTTCGCGATAGACCAACATCTCTAGTTATAGTAACAAGCGGTTGAAATATATCAAATATTTAAAAGGAAAGAAAAATTTGGCAGGGTTTTAAATGGCTTAATTTACCGTGATGAGCCGCTGTGAGTGTAACAGAATTTTGCCAGTAGGTTTGGGTAAATTGTTTTGGTCGGTTAGTCAAACGGTTGTGCCTTCATGGCTTCACTGCCACTGATCTCCACAAAGCCGATTATTTAACGCACCGACAACATCGTCGACAGGCTTTGTGGAGATTTGGTAGGGTTTTTTTTTTCGTTCCCCGCTGACCATCGACATTGCCATGTGTAAAATACATTCCAGTTTAACGTCTAAAAAAAAAAAAAAAAAAAACATGAAAACGCCAGTGTTCCTGTTTGGTAAATAAACTTAAACGAGTATATCGGGAGAGAAGAAATTAACATTTCGTCCACAGCCAGGTAATTAGCCTAGATATGAGACGAGTGATTCATATTCACAGGAAATGTGAATAGAGGATACGGCCATGGCCTGTATTAAGCCTTTAAGTTAAAAATTTGGCTATAAAAATATTTACACCACTTAGTTTCAATGCCTTACGTCATGTAAGTTGTTTCTCCTTCGTGGTTATTGACGGTGAATATTTTGTAAAGAGGGTTCACTTATTTGACCAATCAGAATGAGATTATTATTACGACACCACATGTCTATGATAGACGAGTAGAACTTTAAGACGCTGACGCTTACAATCACTGAAAACGAATCAGAGACACATATTTTCATGTAAGACATGAAGCAAAGCAAAAATCTGTTTGTGGAATTTTCCGGCCCCAAACGATATTTTATCCGAGACAAGAAATAAAACGGAATGTGATATAGACACACTGTTTCGCGCATTAAAAATAATATAGCCATAAATCAGAAACCAAAATTTGGCATGCAGTGTTATCGTAGAAGTAATAATTTTCTGTGTAACTTTGGCCATGTGTCCATGGGAAATTTATTATAGCCTAAACGTGTCTGGCTGTTTCGATGATTCTGTTTCACTTATCAGTTTAAATTTATTTACGTTAATGTAGTTTGAAAATAAAATTTTTAGCGATTTTAAAGGAGACGAAATAGCTCCATTATAAAGCACTTAGTATTTTTAGAAACATACATATGTATAAAAAATTTTTATTTTATTTATTAGGCTATATGACAGCGCTTTTGGGAGTTTTCACCCATCTGCATCTCTCCTTCACGCTCAGTGATAGGATGTTTTAACTCCTACATGTCTTAGGGTTCTGAACGCAAATCACAGACGTGTGGTGTCGCAGTAACCTAGTTCTTATCGGCAGTCAAATTGGAGTCGTCTATGCACGTAAACACGCTGCTAATAACCGTAAAGCCGAGATCTAGACGTTCACTTTATGCGTTTAAACAACATGCTGCAAAATATTTTTCTGGAATAGATTTTCAACTATACGTTTCTTTACAAATGTTTCATTGAGTTTTACTATTTTACGTACCAGAAGAATAAACTAACCCACATTGGATTGACAACTATGCAGGTTGTATCAGAACGATTTGCGCTAATTGTATGAGGTGACAGCTTGTGAAAAAGTTCTAGAAAATGTGTTTTCAATTTATAAGTAAAGTGAATTTGTGGAAGTAATGACTGATAACTATAGTCAAAATAAATATTCTTTAAATAAGAAAAGTTATTGATCTTTCGTTGTTTGCACATTATGCATAACGTGTTTGTTCATGATAAAGTCGGTTGTAGTTTAAACACAAATGAATGTTCATATTATTTTTCAGTCCAGTGTTACTGTTGAAATCTTTGCTACAGCTACATACGAATAAATAACATATTTCTTTATAAGATTAATGAGCTATCACCGTACAAACGCAACACTCTTTGTACTCTCTCGCTTGATACACGTACAAGTATAAATACAGCAATATAAATTACTGCTAGGTACAATGCATCATCGTCGGAAAAGTATATTTGCTAGGTTGCAGTGCAAAACACTCGTGTCTAGCATTATTATTTCATCATTTGTATTATCGTTTGACTGCGCCACAGAGAAGTATCGCATGTCAGTACCGAAATGTTGTGATTGGTATTCAGTCAGTCACACGTAATCGTTGTCCAATAATATTTGGTTAAAGGCAGACAAGTTTTGGTACTAATGTTACCTTTAAAGCTAATTGTTCATTGGCTGCCGTGCTACAGTCAGCAGCCAGTTGCACTTGATAATTTATATTAAGGTTTGGTCCAAGATTTATTGCAGAATTTTGATTTGTCCAGAGAACAACAGGACGTAATAATTTAAATACAACCTATTAAAACAATATATAAATAATGTTCATATGTTGGAAACCTTGTTTGTGTTTAAATTTATTCGCATAATCTCCCGGACTTTGTTTATAATTTTATTGGGAAAATGTTCGGAATATTTGCAATATAGACTCTCTTATAATTGCCAGTGCAACATACAGCATTATGCAATTTTTTGAACACTATATGGTTGCAAATGTGTTTACCGAAAGTCTCCTTCGTGTCTACCGGTTGTACTTTTTCCTCCACTAGTTGTCACGGAGAATCCTGCGAATAAAACACGGAGAAGATATGGAAAGGGAGTAACAGAACTGTCCGTCTCTGGACTACGACCAAATGGAGTGCTAACCGCTATTCCACATCGGCAGGTAGTCGGAGCACGAATTGAGCAAAATCCCAGGAATTCTCTCCCGGTGTGCCTCGGGATACTTCCTTACTTCCATTACACACACGTGTATGCAACACAGATACTCTATACACTGCACCTAACAAACAGTTTTTAATGTGAATACAAATTTTACTGGTACACTCTATTGGAAATGTCTCTTACATCAGTCTGTATAATACGTGTGGTTGTCGAATGTATTTAGTATATAAAAATGGATCGTTACATGCACACCTACGATGTTAAGGCCACTCTCTTTCTTTTATTTCAAACAATTGCAAATAACTCGAATATTATTTTAACAAACACTTTGAAAAAATTTGAGACTGTGTACCGTTATACGATAAACAATTTTGCCAGAACGGTTTTTTTTTATAAATAATATACCGTCGGCTAGAAAAAATTACATTGATTCATTTTGGCTTATTTTGACAGCAATATATATGATATTTCAGGGGCTAAAATATAAAAATCCGTTTGGTGTAGTGCAGCAGAAAAAAATTCAGATGCAAGTGATGATATATAAGTGTTAAAACTGTATGAATGAATTTGTGATATATGTATTAGTTTGCGTTTAAAACAAATATTTTCGAAACCACTGCAAAACTAAAGAGCAAGGTCTTAATGATTTGAAATGGTTGTATATCGCGAAAATGTTCTGTGACAATATACATCTGATAACGCTGTAGTTAATTGCAACACGTATAATTGGGTGTTGTACGTATGATACAACGTAGCTGTCTGCGTAGCAATATTGACAGAGACTTGTAAAATTGGCGGGTTTACTGTCCTTCATACTAGCCTGCAAGTACATGTGTGTACTCAAACAGTAAACAGCTGCTCATTTAAACAGTGATGCCACGTTATTGGGCCTGAAGTTAGTTATATATTTATTATTGACCACAAGAGGTGTCAAATAAGGCAAGAGACAACTGTAAAGAGACACGAATTTACGCTTGGTTGAATTTTGTCTTGTGTCTGAAACTAATTGCGAAGTTTTCAGGTCTCTAAATATAAGGCATCAAATATTATATTTGCAGGATTAATATTGGCTCGTTCAGATAAGGTGAGAGTGAGTGTGAGATTTTTAGTCAGCGCTCAACATGACATGAGGTGAGTATGGAGCAGCGCTGGAAAGAAGGTGCGGGGGAAACGGGAGATCCCCGAGAAAACCCGCTGACCAGCGGCATCATCCGGCATGATTCCCACATGCGAAAATCCTGGTATCGACCACACCGGGAATCTTACCCGGATCGCCTTGGTGGGAGGCGAATGGTCTGACCATTCGGCCACCGCGGCCCCTCATTCAAATAGGGCAACCGCTCTACGCCTAGGCGAAATCCAGTAATATTTTCATCTGCTGAACATACGTTGAAACCCAGCAAATGGTCCAGTTTTTCCTCGCTAAGCCTTCATCTCTATTAATGGTGCATGGTTTTGTGTCTCAGTAACGTAGGGTTGTACACATTAGTCAAATACGTGTGGTGTCGCAGTAACCTTATTCTGGTAGGCTTAGTAAAGTAAAATATGTCCCTACACAAAGATACTACAGGGTTTGTAGGTAGAGACCTGCCAAGCTCGTGGTTGATTGACGAGCTTGCTAGACTCCACACACCTGTGTACATTTTGCATCAGCAATTTCTTCATTGGCCGCTGCTCCAGCGAGTGGCCAGTTGCACATCTGACATGGTAGCACATGAGTCCGTGTTTTCTTGCGTGGTTAATATTTATTCAAAGTCGTCCAGAACAGGTCAAATAAATAGTGGAAGAGTAAAGAGAAAATCTCACATGCACATGCACGAAAGGGTAGGGAAACTCAGCACATAACAATTTCAATCAGCAAGCAAATCAGTCGAAGTTGTTTGAGAAAGCTTAAAGATGTTCCAAATTTCCAGGACGTAATATTAGTGTGTTTAAAACATTGTCATTATTTAAAATTTTTGAATGAATCCACAAGAAACTTTATCAGATTAGGAATTTTGCTTTTTAAAATAAACAAGGTTCAAGGTTAGAAACCGGAAAATTACGCAGATTCACTGACCTGTAAGCTAGCCTCGAAGAATACCTCTTTACTTAAGCATATAAGTGCTGCGTATTGGCGTTTCGCAGATGTAGTGATAACTAGAGATGATGATTTATCGCGGGAAAACTTGACTGTTTGCTGGCTTTCAACATACAGTTGTGAACCATTTAAAGTGGCTTACACTAGGGTATTCGCTACAGAGGAGAGTTATATGGATGAATGAATAAGTGAATAAGAACTGTTCTACACGTTTACATAAAGTTAAGTATAAAGCCTAAATGATTGTTAGTTCGGAGGGGAGCGGTGTTAAAAGAGTGGATTGTAATTAATTAACTAGAATGGATTAACTACAGGCCTAATCGGAGCTGACATTCCCACCTTGTTCATGATGCCGAAGGCTGTGTGGTTGTAGTCGACTAGCGGCGAACGACACGTCTAGGGACTCGAACCAGCAAGCTTCTCTCTGGCACGGCGGGCTGTTGGTGGCACATCTTGTCTTCTACGTGACCACACAGTAAAAAAATTTTTTACTTTTACAAAAAGGTTTTTTGGAAACCAGTTTCCAAAAAGGTTTTTTGGTAACACTACAAACACTTTTTGTAAAATTTACAAAAAAAAATATTTTTACAAACTTCTTTGTGTATTTACAAACATTTCTGTAAATATACAAACAAATTTTGTATATTTACAGTTAATATCCGGTTAAGTTTACAACACTTTTTTGTAGTGTTACAAAAAATTTTTGGAAACTAGTTTACAAAAATTTTTTTTGTTTAATTACAAAATGTTTTGTAAAATTTATCAGGTCGCTGAGGTTAATTTTGTTTCAAATAGAATAATTTGCTCATTAACGTTTATTTTACTAGTTCGCAAAGGTGTTTACGATATTTGTAACCACTTTAAAAGGTTTCTGACATCTTACTTTCATTACCTGACTTATTACGTTCTGATATTAGTTTACAAGATTTTCCTTGTAAATGTACAACATTTTTTTTTACTGTGCATAATGAGACAGCCCCGTTTGGTTCGCTACAGTGCCCTATATCGTCGTCTAGTTGGCCTTCTTTTCACTGTGGTTGGAAAGGGGAGGGTGTTGTAACGCCGGCCTGCTTGCTTGTTTACGTTTCGGCCACGGCGGCGCTCAGAACAGTACGTTCAGCTTATCGAAATATTTTTGGCGGTCGCTTGTACGTGGAATTGTTACCTAATTTTACTGAGCCAATAAGAATCCTTCTATTATAATATTTTATCTCAGTTATTGATCTGCAGACAGCTGAGGAGTTTCAGACGTAAATCACCCAATCATACAAGTTGGCAAGAAACTACAACGTTTTCAAGGGTATGTTAGCACGAAATATTTTCGCGCTATACCGTCATCTCTAGTGATACAACATTATTGTGTATGCATTTCGCTGCTTCTGATGTGAGCTCGTTCTTGCGTTAATGATTTCAAGGACATTGTAACCGAAAACCAAGCGCAAAGATATTCGTTACGATTTGTGATACTACAAATTATAGCAGGAAATGTAATGTGATAAATTCTGGTTTGTCTTGGGGAACAAGCAAGAACTCACATTTGCAAACTTTTGTCAATTGTGCAACTTACATTTGTCTTATTTAGCACTTCATGGAGGGCATTAGTCAGCAACAAAGAATCAACTAAATGATTGTAAAATCCTATTGTTACTAGAGCCGCAATTTTGTAGGAAAAAGGATTTTCACCATTTGGTTTCAATGCCTTACTGGTAGGACCATAAACATTTCGCGTTAAGTATTTTGCCACCAGATTGTTTCAGTTCTTCACGTGCACATGTGTAATTCTGCTTTACAGTTGGTGATTTAATATTTTAACTCTCGCGTGTCTTGGAATTTTACCCGCAAACCACAAACGTCTGCTTCCATCAAAGCACAAGAGAATGAGCATTTTCTTTATGAATTAACTAAGGCGTTCTACTAAATGGAGGGGGATTAAAGGAAACATTTATGAAATAATGACAAGATATATTTGCTCTGCTATAAAATTTAGCTGAAAAATGTCTTAGTAAGTACGATTCCATTTACGAATCAAAAAACGTATTTATGAAGTAATTACTGTACAGAGTACATCAAAGAAATAAAAAACAAAATAACTCTCGTTCTTTTTAAGAACGACGAAAAACGGGAAAAGAATAATAGTATTTAAAAATCCTTTTAAAATACTCTGGAACTCTTGAATAATGTGTCGTGAATCTTATAACAGCTCTAAAATGAACGCCAATAATAGTCAAGAGACAAGCAAGGCAATTACGCAACGATTGCCTCATAATGAAGTGAAAGAAAGTGAAGTCATAATGAATACAGTAAGTGGAAGGAGCAGTGTTAGAACTAGTTGGGGTGGTGTTAATGTTACACAAGGGAAACGGTGCATAAGAATAAAAAATGAAACAATGTAAAACACACAGAAATTTGCTTAAAAATTGGCACTAACGAAGCTGGTAATTTGCGAGTAAGAAAATATATTAAACAGAATAGTACGGAATTTTGCCTGCGTGTAAATATGTTAATTTTTGTCTGTAAGGTTGCATTTAAATTGAAATGACAGTGGAAGTGGATATTTTTATTGGAACTATAAAATCACACTGGAAAATTTGTTTATAAATTTACACATAACGTACAAAAATAATGATTTTCTTCCAGGTACGCCATTGCTTGTTACTGTTGCCGAGTTGCCGTGAAAATTGACAACAGAACGAACAGAATAAAAAGTAGGAAAGTCAGTTTAAGCCGTTTTGAACTGACATACAACGTCATAAATTTCGGAAAGAAATAAGGTCTTATACGGATAAAATATTGGGAAATACTATTGTGAACACTACTAATTAATCGGCTCTTAATACCTCCTTGTTAAACGACTGTAAATCCCTCTTACCTCATTATTATTAATGGAAATGGAAATATTTTTCCGAATTAACTCATTTTGAAAATACATGATGCTATAATGTGAATAAAACACACGAACAGTGTCGTTATTGTGGTAGAATAGATGAAAACGTTAAATTTGACCACTTATACAACCAATTTAGTGTACTTATGCAAGCTTACAAGTAAAGCCAATTTTTTAATGTTCAACATAACATTTTGTAATTTAATCATTAAATTATTCACTCTAAACGCAAATAAATATCTAAAGCATTCAAGGAATAAATGACTTACTGAAACGTGTAAAATGAGGTTATATAAACAAGAAACTAACCTTTGGGTTTTATATTTATTAAATAAAGTTTTGTTTGTAAAACGTGTACAATAATAGTACAATGGTTACTTTTAACTAGATGATAAATTTTCCTGTACCAACACACCTACAACATTTAATTTTATTTCAAGTATGTAATTTTGCTAACATTTCTTAGATTAAAAAAACACGTATTTTTAAGGATTAGTGTGTACCTATAATATTATAATTTAGGGAGACACAATCAACATACAAAATGACAAGGATGGCAATTCAGAAAGTATACTTAACATTTATTGAAATTTATAAGCAAATCAAATTTAGAGCAGCGTGCAGGATTACAAAATGACTAAAGGATTTGAAAGAGAGACAATAACAGCAATCATGAAAATTCTGTGATCGTCTGGTTGACAAACATACACTTACAACATTATAGTAAACTACTATCATTTCCAGGAAATAATTTATATGTTTGTAGAACTGCTTTAAAGTTATCCGAAATCCAAAAATATGTTTAGTATTAAAATCACCACATTAACCCAAGAAAGAAATTAACAAATTAAAGCGACCTTAAGGTCTGGACACGTCCGTGGTCTCCAACTAGCATCGTCAAAACAAGTGGCATTTAACTGTCAAGTAACATGTAGCAAAACTAATTTGAGAATAAATAATTAATCGGAAACCAACAATAAATTGCCCATACATCGCAGAAGTGCGTTTCACCCAGCACAAAAATAACACGCTGACACACGTCGGAGATGCTACTCTAACACTCGCATACAAACAAAGCACACAAAATTACACGACAAATCGAAAGATAACCGAAAGTGAATTTTCCATAAAAGAAGGGGTGGCAAAAGAACAACATAGAGACAATGGTTTATCGCGGGAAAACTTGACTGTTTTTGGGTTTCAACGTACGTTCACCTTACTACAAAATTACAGGCTTTCGCTTGTACGTGGAGCTGTTATCCTATTTGACTGAGCCAATAAGAATCCAACGCTTGTAATATTTTATACCTCATATTGGCCTGCGGGCAGCTACGTTGTCAGACGCATATCGCCCAATCATACATGTCACAAAAACTACAGTGTATGTAAGGGTATGTTGACAAAATATTTCGCGATACACTATCGCGAAAAAATGTTTGTGCCAGCATACCCTTGAAAATACGGTTGTTTCTTACGCCATGTATTATTGGATGACGCACATCATACACAACGCAGCTGTCAGAGAACAAATAACAGGCAACAAACATTACAATAGCGAGATTCTTATTGTCCCAGTCAAGTAGGGTAACAGCTCCACGTACAAGCGAAAGTCAATAAACCCAGTAAACAGTTAAATTTTCCTGCGATAAATCATAATTCCTAACTATCATATCTAAGTATAGATAATTAAACTTACAATCCTGCTTTACTGCCACGAAGGCAGCCGCCTGTGCACGTCATGGGGTATATATATTCCCCGAATACCCTAGTGTGAAGCACACACACTCACATTAGACTATCAGACGATCCGCCTCCGGACACACTCGGGCCGTGTTCGAATTGGCCGTCTAAGGGCACTTACCAAGCTTCAAGCCCTTGAATAGTGCATCGCGGAGGTGACGCCACACACGTCGCTGTTCGAATTCACGCAGCATGGGCTCATATGTACCCTAGAAAGGGGCGTCATTTCAGGATTTTCTTCGAGGATGGGGGCAAGATTTTTTTTTCGGCGACAGTGACCGTGTTGCATCTTTTTTTATTAATTGCGCATGCATAAATTAGAAACTTTATTAATAAAACTTTAGATTTATGTGCTTAAGTTAGCATTAATTAAATAACAAAATACAAAAAAAAATCATTAATTAAATTTTAAATTCCAAGGGGGTCATTTGCCCCCCTGCCTCCCCTAAATGACGCCCCTGCCTAGAATGTCCCCTTCAGCTAAGGCGACGAGCCACTTACCCTTCTCCAGCCCTACGTCCGAATGCACAAAGTGCAGCCTACTTCGTGAAGGGAACAGGGGCTTAGGGCTGAAGGGTAAGTGATCAAGGGCATGTTGCACTGAAATCGAACACGGCCAAGGAAGACAAGTAGGCCCATCCACACACTACAACGACTCACTTGGCCAGAGCTTGCCGCTGCACGTGCGCTAGGAGGATTGAGAGATAGGATAGAAGGGGAACACGAGATTATAAACATAAATCAAAAAGCAAAAAATGCCCACTCGAGCCGACAAGTGTATCAGAGTCGCAGAAAATTAAGCAGGTACATAAACTCGCCACTGCGCGCAGTGTCCTTAACACCACCAATGTAAGTGTGAGAGTTTTTATTCAAGTCTTTATCCAACGTGTAGAATTTCTCATACAAATGTATTGAAAATTAAGTCGTTATAGCTACAAATTGGGTGTTAAATGCCCATTAATAACATATAAAACATGAACTCAACAAATAATCATTGTTAAATTAATGGTAAATAATTATGTGAAAGAAAAATAAGATAAGAAGACATACAGTAAAGCTATACTTTTTATATAAAGCGATAATTGAGTGCAACTAGAGTTTTACAACCAACTGTAAACATACGAAAACAATACATTTAAAACACAAGTTTATTCAGCCATACGCCTGACAAATACAACTACGAAAACAAAACAGCCGAAATGCAGTAAAGATTTCTGAGGAAAGAAACCAACTAAATCCTCTGAAACAAGGCCAAAAATCAAGTAAAAGAAACCTAAGAATCTTCCATATAGTCAACAGCAAACATGTCGTAACACCGACAATATATGGATTTACCGAGGTACAGACGAGACAAGCCTCTTCGCCTGAGAGTGTGTGTTTGCGCTTCCTTCTTTATGATGCAGTTTGCATGAGAAATGATGTCCGAACAGGAGATGTAGCAATGCGCAGTTATTCTTTTATTGTAGCTAAGCGGATTTTCCAACTCTGTTATATCACAATCCCTTTACTACCATCTTCCTTGGAAGTATTACAGAACGTGATAATAACGGATTTGGAAAGCAATTACAAGATTAGATATTCAATGAGGCAGGGTCAAAAAAATTATCTAGTATATTTAAGTTTCTCCATAAACATCGGTCACTACGCTGTAAAAAATTTAAATGCATTTTTTAAGCTAGTTTCCACGCCAACTTTTCTTGCAGTACAATTAAATTAATATGAACTTTTCAACACGTTGCATTGGAATGGGCGAAGTTACGTCTAGAGTCACTGATATTAAGGATATGGGCATCCGATTTTCGCGAAAACCTGGAGCTCCTATTTATATGGAAAGATGAAATTCGCGACTTCAATCTTGCAAGCCAGAATCTAACTATTGCTGCATTCTCAAGCCGGGTCCTCTAGTCGTTTACTGTCTGCTTATCAGAGATACGGTGTTGAAATATTCGTAAATTCACAGAAAAGTACTGTAATCATACGGAAGTGGTTGCCGTTATTTTTTGTTACGGAAGTTTGACCGTATTTCCAGATTACGAATGCTTGACTGTACGTGTCATAAATTTACGGAAATATATTGTTTTAATTTTAAAGAATATTTTATTTACTTTATTTTTAAAAATGCTGCTGTTAATTATCCTGTGCCTTCTAGAGCTAATGTACATGCACACTGGTGCGAAACGACGAAAGAAGATAATATAAAAAAGTTAAGCGAAGCCCTGAATCCTGATAGCCCACACTTTGCTGCAAAAATAAGTTTGTCTGTTATCAAATTAGCTCATTGACTATCTGGTCTCTGTGGTAAAATTGTTAGAATGCCTGCCTAAAGTTGTGGGTTCGCATCACGGCAAATTAGAGATATTTTTCAGGTTGTCGAGATTTCGAGAAAAAAACATTAGCGAAGAAGATTTTTTACAATTTCAGGGAAATTAACTGAAAGTAATTTAACATTAATTTAATTTTTGTGACGATAGCGGATTATCCGTAATTTTACGGAGGAAATCTATTACTTACCAAAACTGAGTGTACGTGATTATACTAATTTTTCTGGATAATTTCTTGCCTGTAATAATCCGTAATTTCACGGAAATTTTTCTAACAGTGAGCAACTAATGCACAACCCGTCGGGGCTCGAGTATACATAGTGGAGCGGAATTTAAATAGAAGGTCAAGATCTTACAAAATATTCCTTTCCTTACTGTCTTACAACGGGAATAATTAATTAACTGTATGCTAGACTTCAATAAAACATGTCCATGTATGAAGTTCCTCTTTCGTGATTGGCCTACTTCCGTCTAACTGGGACAATGATTTCTTTGCTGCGTTTCTACTGAATTATTGCAATTCGTCTTTTAACAACTACATATCCATCCCTTAAACACACAAGACTGAGGCTGCTGCACTGTTTTGCAAAATACTGCGGCTTGAAAACTTCTTGCAATTTTCCAACATCTCTAGAAATTTTATATTTAAACATAGACGTACGTAAGAGTTTATGCACAATACACAGAGGTGATTTATCGCGAGAATGTTTTCTGCCAGCGTATTCTGCAAATCAGTGCATCGTCTTACGTCGTGTATTGTTGGCCGACGGTTATGTGGCACAGTCTAGTTGTTTACAGACGAATCACAGACGTCCAGAAGTAGTGCACCAGAGTTATCATTGGTCCAGTCAAATAGCGACTCGCCAGTAACGAAATAAAAGCGTAAGAAATGAATACATTATATTGAAGCCTAGCAAAAAGTCAACTTTTCCTGCGATAAAATCACCTTATCTAACAATACATAGTATTTTCGTATATACATACATAAATTAATGAGTACGTGGCTAACTCGTGTCCTAGTTCACCACTACTATTACAAAAGCATTATCAGTTTGCGACCCTTGTTCATTCAACAAAGCTTTGATTTCGGAACTCTGAAAGTCTTCAACAAATATTTATGTATTTTACCCGGTCAACTAAATTGAAAACGCAGAGTGGAAAGGGTTACGTAGCAGATCAGTACGGATATGCAGGCCGTCGGGCTTAAAATCACGAGAGCGTTGGAAAATCACGGTTATTAGGCGATTACATTGCGAAATTAAACCCTGCGTTTCGTTTGGTTTCCAATGATTATTCACTGGGAATACGGCCGCGGTACACAGTAAAAAAATACTTTGTGAATAGTGATGAAGGTTTTTTCTCCCATTCACAGTGTGGGGTGGCACTGTTGAGCATTGTTTACATACAAGTCTGCAAGGTAAGCATATATTTGATTATTTTCTAACAATGTGTAGTGACACTACGAATAGGGAGTAGGAAAACATTGTACCACACTTCTTCCTAAACTTTGTTGGGACAGTGGTTCGCTCAGTGGCTATAGAACTCGCCTCCCACCAAAGCGATCCAGGTTAGATTGCCAGACGGATAGGTCCCTAGACTTTCGAATGTGGGAACCATAGTGGACGATATAGGCGGGTTTTCTCCGTCCATTCCAGCACTGCTCCATATTCGCATAACATCACTGCTCACCAGCGCATGTTTAGTGCTGGCCAAAATTTTTTTCAGTCAACCAAAAGAAGCCTATATGTCGGTGTGGTAAACTTAAAAATAAATTTTTAATAAGTTAGTTCAGAACAGAAAATCGCTAAGCTCGCGGTGTACCGCCTCGAATGTATGGCGAAGAAACCATGCACCCAACAGGCAGGAAAGAAAGCAATTGCGTTACTCTTTTGCCACCGTAGTTTGGTCTCTCGAAAAACACTGCATCGCCGACGTGTACAAAACCCTCTCGTGGCATTATACAAGCTTCTGAATAATTTAAGATTACAAATGTACCTATGAAATAAATGTACGTTAGATCAATGAGGTAGAACTGAAACCCACTATGCTAGCATTCGATGCCAATGATGTATGGTAAAATTTATTTTGCACCATCATGTTTCATTGTCTTAGGTACACTGCCGCAGATATGCTTCATAGTTACTGGCAGTGTGACTTTGTTCAGACACGTCTCTCAATTGACTGTACCAATGATAGTTAGGTCATCCTGACACCGTACCCCTGTGATTTTCTTGTAGACGCCCAAGGAAAGTGAGAGTAAAACAAACAATATGTAGGGACAAAAAGTTTTCGGGAAAACATTTTTTCACCGCTTTGTTTCAGTGCCTTACACGCACATCTGCATCTCTGCATTGCTGTCAGTGATTGGATGTTTTAAGATTTTTACATAGGTAGGCTGCGGTGGTGTATGTGTGGCACAAAACCGATGGAGCGTTAATAGTGACGACGGCCGGCGAATGTGATGAAATATCACCTCTACACGCAAACCCCGCAACTAGCGCCAAGGGCTTTACTATTAGTCATTTTTTTATCCCAAGTAGCAACCGACGTTGGGCCAACGTTGAAAATTGGTTGGAGCCGTTGGCATTACATTGTGTTGGAAAACACACATACATCCAACGTTGGGGCAACGTAGTACGCCAGGAATTACGTTCGAAAATTTATTATTACTGCAATGAATTAGAAACATTCTGAAAATATTTGAAGTAGAAAATGTCTGAACATTTTGGAAAACCAAAATATTACTAAAATTTTCTGGGTTGAATGTTGGCTACAAGTTGGCAAACATACTGCTTGGTTTTTGTGTGAATAATTATTTTGGGCAAAGGTTACAAAACCAGCTTTTAACACAAAGAGTTCAAAATCACTTTATAAAGTACAACATAACCAATCATTTATAACATAATAAGGTTACATAGTTTAAAAAAATTTTATTATTAGGTAATTTTTGCTCCGTCGGTTACTCGTTGGAACAACGCTGGAAGTCCAACTATTGAATTATAGGTGGTTCCCAGTATGTTGGTCCAACATTGCATAACCCACATTATGACAACATAAAATATCTTCTGTATGTAGGTTGGTTGAGAATTGGTAACAAGTTGGTAATCATATGGTGTTAGATATGTAATTTTGCATTCAACCAATATTGCTCAAACAGCACATTTATAAAAATTCCAAAACATATTTTAAAGACACCAACGTCCCTTGTATTTAAGGAAATATGAAGACGGTATAAATAATAATTTTGCATTCCTTGAAATATATAATGTTGGTTACATGTTGGGAAAATGTTGAAAATCCAACATTTTGATATCTGTTGTTTTCCGTATGTTGGCCCAACGTTGCATAACCGACATGAAGCCAACCAGAGAAACTCATTTGTATCTAGGTTGGCTGAGAGCTGGTAGCAAGTCGGTAATTATACCGTTGATGTTAGGAATATAATTATACATTGAACCAACATTGCTCAAACAACTCAAATTTTTTTGAAAAATAAAACAAATGCTCTTTTTATTCAAAAATTGATACTGACGATCCATGCACAAATTATGCATTCTTTGGTAACATGTTGGGAAACTGTGGAAAATAAAACGGTTAGGTGAAAGTTGTTTTCAGTAAATTTGGTCCTACATTGTATAAACCACACTATGCCATCCACGGAAAATCTTTTGTATGGAAGTTGACTGACGTTGGCAACAAGTTTTAGATAGACTTTCCTAATGACACAAATTGTGTTTCTTTCTAAAAACAACTCCATTAGATTAGAAAATGCAAGACAATATTAAATACAGTAGTTTTGTAAATTATTTCTTGGCTAATTGTTGGGTACCAGTTGCTAAACACACCGTTGGCAATAGGTATGCACCTTTACGTTGGGTTAACGCTGTGTAACCCACAGTAGGCCAACCACTGAAAATATTTTGTAATTAGGTTTGCTGAACATGGCATTGTTTGTAAACATAACACTAGCACATGAAACATCTTTCTTTGTTATTGTAAGTTCAACTATTAAATACACATTTGCCTTTCATATATCATCGGTTAACATGTGGCAATGGGCCGACCCCCGTGGCTCAGTTGGTTGAGCGGCCGGCTTTGGTGCGGAGGGTTCTAAGTTCGATTCCCAGGTCTGGTTGGGTGTAAACTTGTGTTTGTCCATTTGGGTTTCATTAATTGTCACTATTCAAATTGTCTCGCGAAAAGTACTGGGGTCACTCAAATTAAGTCACATTTAAGGGGGGAATGGTTGGTGCAGTGGTGATGCGGGAGCTTCCGCATCGCCGCTGCACAGAACATTAAAAAAAAAAATGTAGAGTAATTGGTAAGGCAGTGGACTTCTAGTAACAAGGACTTCGAATATAATCTATGACTTTAGTTGGCATTTACCTCGATTTTGGTCGGATTTTTTTTATTGATTTTTAATAATTCGTGTAACCCACGAGAACTTTGAAAATAAAATAATTATGAATGATGTGTTTAATTTCAATTTTGTAGAGTCAATTTTGTGTGTATTTTTCTAGAGAAACATTGGCCAAACGTTGGTAAATAGTTGGCATTACATATGGTACACACACAAATTCAACAATCCAGCGACGTTGGGCCAATGTAGGAAATTAGTAAGAATCCAACCCAATATCAATGTTGGACCTACGTTGTTTCACGTGACATTTCAATGTTGGTTAAATGTTGCATGCCTACGTTGGGCCAACGTTGGTATAACCAATAGTTGCTACTGGTATGGGACTTTAAGCGGTGACGATATTATTTAATTTGCGATAGTTATGGTTTGAATTCCAGCCCCTGTTTTTAGTATAGTGTTTTCGTATCCGGTTGGAATTTTCCTAGATACGGCAGTTTAAAAAAGCTATTGTTATCCATTTTGAAGGTCTTGAAAATCGGGTTACGATAAGCGATCCTAATTTTTAAACTGATAGAAACATTGTTTGAAATGTGTTTTTTTTTTCACGGATACGCAAACGTAATGCGGGTTGAGATGTTTTTTTTTTTTTAAATAAGATTACTTGTAACTCGCTGCAATGCGTTTCAAGCGCAGATAGATAGGAACCTTAACACCCAGAGTCTGTAAGTTAAACCCAAAAATCACAGACTTGTTATGTCGCAGTTATACGTGTGCTAATTGTTACAGCCAAATGAATAAAACCTCTACACGGAAACACTCTGCCAATGGAAATGAAGTAGGGCTGGAGGTGTGCACGTAAGACACTGAAACTAAGAGGAGCAAAAATCTTTTCGCGGAAACTTCCTGTCCCAACTAATAAGTGAGCATGAAACAGAACTACAGGTGTACACACTGTAAAAAAAATTGTTGTACTTTTACAAAGAAAATCTTTGGAAACCAAGTTGCTAAAGAAATTCCTTGTATAACTATAAGGCCTACAAAGAATAGGGCATATGTTTGAGATGTAAAATTACAAGGAATAGCCTTGTAGTTGTAATTTCATTAAGGAAGAAAGTTAATTTAAGTCCTCATTGTACTTCATAAATAACACTGTCCTAAATTATCAAATAGCTTTCGAATAAAGGACGATTACGTGTAATTATTTTTAAAATTAAAAAAAATTGTAATTGTTACGTTTCGAACCACTCTTTCAGCGCTTAAAATCTACGCATCTTAACTTTATTTAATGTCAGGCTTCTTGGCGATGTCTGAACATCGCCAACGAGCCAAATATTCTCCTATTTTACAGCTTTATTACTAGCCAATTCCCCAGCTCTGCCAGGTTTGTTGACTTTCACAACTGAGATTACTCGAACGGACGAACACAAATATTTCACTCAGCCAGATCTGGGTGTTGAACCCAGAACCCCTCGTACCAAAGTCTGCCGCTCAACCAACTGTGTTACGGAGGGGGGGTCCGGTCTAGAAAACTTTGACTTCTGTACTGCGTATTGTTTATTTATTTGAATTTTTTTCAATGTGCAGTTCAGTGATAATTCGTTTTTTTTTTAAACACGCAATTAATAAAAAACTTACTTTATTCCAGAAAAATACCGGCGAACCTATGATTTCGGTAGCCTACATATTTTTTCTGTTCTCTTTTTTTTTTTTTCAAACAAACCCCTTTTAACATTATAAACTAATAATTTTACAAGGAAAAGTTTGTACTTATAAAAATAAGTGCCTTGTCATATTAAAAAAAAATGGCAATGCAAGAACTGTCGCAATATATGTACAAAGAATTCCTTTGTAGTATTACAAAGTTTACCTTTGTAATAGTCCATGAGGCGTTGAAAAAAATTGAAGAGAAAATCTATTCACCACAAAATTGTGACTATACTAATAATATTTGTGTTCTCAAGACAGCAGAAGCTCATTAGCTGGTCGACGCACTTAGACATGTATTTAATTAAAATGTTTACTATTGGCTGAGATACAGGTGTCAAATAAGTCAAGAGCCAGTTTGAAGAATAACATACATTTACTGTCGTTTGAATACATGCTTGAGCACCAAAGAATACTCAAATTATTTAGGTTCTTAATTATGTTCGGAGTTAGTCCACTGTTGCGTTTCAAATGCACCATACTACTGTGCCAATACTGTGGCTATCATATTTTGGTCACAAGATGGCACTAAATCCCTGCTGTGTAACCAAATAGAACAGAAAAAAAAACGTTTTACGATGACATTTCATCACAAACAATTTCGTCTCCAAATTCGAGCAGGATTTACGAGGCGTGCTTCAAATGCGAGACTTTATGGGACATACTGTATTTTTTCGCATGTTTCTAACTTTGTGTTACAAATAGAGACCCGGAAATTTCTTAGACCCAACGACTTGCTGACTGTATTTCATAGTCCTGTGTACTCTCTGTCTTAAGCTACTTGTTAAATGGCTGCCTCTCCAGTGAGTGGCGAGTTGTACATATGACTTAATAACCTGGGGCACAGTGAGAGTTTTTACAATATGTATCATATTGCTTCATATTCTTCAAGGAAAAGTTTCACTAAAACTGAGTGACCCAATCACATAGTGAAAATTAAATAAATATATATCGAATGGTATGGGTGACCAATGGAAGGGTATTGGATCCCGGATCCAAAAATTAATCAACGTGTAGAGAAAGCCCAAATGAATTCACGGAATTTCCGTTTCTCTGTTTACAATTGAAGGGCTTATTTTAATAGTGGTACAACTCCAATTTCGAAAAATAATGAGTTGTATCCACCATCGTGTTAAGAAAGGTTAATTCTCCCTTGTTTGAAAAGTTGTACATCTCCACGCTGTGAACTTCATTATTTCACTTATCTCGAAAACAGAAATTTTGACAATGAATTATGTTCAGGTGTCTGTATCTAAAAAGGAAGAAAATTTGAGTTGCACCACTATTAAAATAAGTCCTTCAAATGTTAGGTAGTAAAGAGAAGTGTGCAAGAGGAAGATACAATTCATAATTTTTTTTGTTTATTTATTTTATTTATTTATTTTTTTTATGTTTTTTTAATTTTTATTTAAATTTTTTTGAAAACTTAAGTGTCACTACAGACTTTCGCAAATTTCCAACGAAAATATTACGACAAAATAACACTTTGTGCTTATTTATTAAAACATTATGGCTTTAAAATTTCAATCAGAATCTTACGTGTTGCCTTTCGTGTTTAATATGAATAGTTTTCAGAGTACATAAATATTTTACGAAGTGCAATATTCGCCCCGTAGTATCTGACAGTATATGCGAATGTCACATGTTTTCCTTTTTGTTGTGTGCGTGTTTTCCTGTGGGAGTATGTGAGTTCAGGGAATGGGGGAGGTGAAGGCAAAGCAATCAAATGGTTTTTCTTTTAATCGCCGTTGAGTCTGGTATCTTCTCGTTAGCATCCAGTTGATTGGGAGCGCCTCTCCTTTATCCGGGAGTATTCACTCGGGGGCAACCCACCCCCTTCTCACAATCGATACACAATTTGCGCTTTCCACTGATCTGTGTCGGATTTCTGATTTACTCAAAGCGAAAAAAACAAAAAAATATATAGAGCGGGGATCATCCTGCCAAACAACTTCTTCAATTATTTCTCATTCATCTAATAACAGTACTGGATACGTTTTTTCCTACCAATTGACCTACATATTCGCGTATGTCAAAATGGAAAATCTTATTTTTTTTATATATAACGATTGGAGTGGTTAACTTATCATCTGCACAGTAAACAATTAGTTTTCCACTTAGTTAAATTACTTCGAATATAAAATTTTCTTCTTATCGCCCCATGGTAAATATTAACTGTCAAAATTATTGTTACGAAAACGTGTTTTATTAGGCCCAAACTTGGGTGCGTAGGCAACTAATAGTAAAATATGAGAAATCTCTATAGTCTACTAGATTGTAAGTAAGTACGAAAGTAAGTAAATTCGCACAAACAATTTTGTCAGCTATGGAATATCAATTAAAGGAAGTCCGTTAACCCCATACAGTGTTTTAAGTTAGAAAGAATAAGTATTAAACTAATTAGCAGAATAAACTGGTAGGGACTTAAAAAATGCTTAGTTTACTGTGAAAGGTGTACAGCCTATTTATTTTCTAAAATACGTCAGCTCACTCTCCACGCCATAGTGTAAAAAACATTTCTTACAGTTGGTGTTACACTACAAAAATAAGTGCGCAAATAGATTACAAAGCAACGTTTTGTAAAATAATACAAGTACTCTCAGTGTATATCCACTGGTACGTTTATTTATTCTTACAGTGATGCAATACACGTCTTCAGTTTTCACACAGCTATGCTTGAGAATGAAAATTTGCGTACCAGTAGATTCGAATTCTGATGTTTACTGAACTTTGCTAGCGCATGTCAATGTAGGATGGACTAGAATTCTTTAACGCAATAGCACTCGTGTTATTTAAAAATTCGTTTTATTTATTGTTATAAGCTGAGTATATTCCACACTTTCCTGTGCAGAGAGACCAAATTCTTTTCAAATGTAAAATATTTACGCATTTTCTAAATTGTTTCGTGTGCAGGCTGCAATGCATGCCCTTACAAATCGCCACAAACATGAGTTAGTTTAATAAACCATATTGTTTGTTGTCACTCAGATTTTTTTTGCGACACAAAATGGAATAGTAAACTAAAATATTTGCTTCTTTGGTTAAAAAAAAATCAATTTCGTCGCTTTTAATATTACATTTAGACAACGAAAACTTGGTTGTATCATTGTAGACGCAGTATGTTTGTTTCGCTACTCACTCACTCTTACCACCACACACAACTGCAAATACACACAAACAACCACAAACTATGTATGTATATAGGTGAGTGTGTGTGTGTGTATCATTACACACACTGTGTTGGAATGATTTTGGTTGTTCTAAACTAGAGATTCATTACATCTATTATGATTAACTATAAGGTCTGGAAAAATTGGGTGTATTGCACGACTCTAATATACTCTTGTTTTATATAAGTTTGGATAAATTTGACAGCAACTGATGGTAATATCTTTGAATGTTTCGTGCAATGGGACAGAATGACAAAGTGTATTATTGTGGACATACGCCATTGCAATATTATGTCGTCCCATGTATCTTAGAAAGAGACAAAGAAAAACAAACAATGAAATATTCTTTCTAAGATTTCTGGGACGACATGTTATTGCAATATCGTGAGTCCACAATAAGACAGCTTGTCAGTAACTTATGGGCAACGATTTTCAGTATTTTGTGATTTGTTGCACTATTTAAGAAATGTTTTGCTCTAAATAGAACCTGAGATTTCGAACTCAGCATTTTTACTGCAATGTTTGTCTTGTGTAGTGACACACATAACAAAATATTACAAATTATTGCCCATAAGTTACTGTCAAATTTATCGTAACTTATGTGAAATGGAGTAAAGTTCAACGTGATGTAGCTTGTCTGCATACATAATGACAACTACCTCTTCAGTCTACCTTTTGAATTTTAGTACGTACTGGAGAAAAATGTACTCTCTGCCACAAAAGTAGGATAAAATTTTGTTTATATTTTCCTCTATTTTGCGACTAGAATACAAGTTTTTTTTAAAGATGTAGAGGCTTTAATGGCGTTACAAAAGAATGAATAATATTAACTTCTCTTGATGGCATCTCAATCACGACAGTGACTTGGAATTTAGCGTAAGAAACAAAATATTAGGAAATAATTCCTTTACTTTAACTTGCTCTGTATTGTAATAATTTAACGTTTGTTACTGCACCTATTATAAACTGTTATATGTTCGGTGTTCTAAAATTCTTATTAATAAATCATACGAGATCTGATGTCTAATTTACTGACTCATGTAAAACTCTATTAAATATAATATATATATAACTGAAGCTGCACATAATTTTAAATAAACTGACACAAAAAACACCACAGTCGTAATCCATAGTTGGTTCTACTATTTAAATCCAATAGCTTAGTAGAAGTAAAATGGTACAGAAAGCCAAAACCTGCTCTAATGCCTGGTTATTAAAATGATACCGGATTCTGTAATAATAAATCAGTTGTGGGTAAAGGGTGATATATTATTTGTGGTTGGTCGAATATCCGAGTATGCAAAGTCAAAAACATATATTATGCATCTTAATTACGAATGCCAGGTATTGACCGATCTTCTTCGAAAGGTGGCCACTACAGGTCTACCGGAAGCTGGGTTTTCCAGTACGCCACACATTTATATAGATGTGCTTGGTAGAAGCTTTCTTGGAACGGAAGTTCCCAAACTCGTGCTTCGATACTAATATCGACTTTACTTGTGGGCGAACTGTGTGTTGCTGTTTCTCAGTTCTTTCGTTAGACTTCCTTACGCTCACAAATACACATCAGTTTTAAATCTGATATGAATAAAGTGCCCATAATACGATATAAAAAAGAGAATACCTTAATATTACCCTATCATACGTGCTAGGGTGATTAGTAAAACTTTAAGGCTTTGAATGAAAGTATTGGATTACAGAAGAAAATTTATTACATACAGGCTACTTCTGTTAAAATAAATATTTACCAAGAAATTTTTTCACAGAAATTATATTGCCTAAATTAATTAAAACAGGTGCACTATCGGTTAGAAAGTAAGTTTAATTTAACAATGCCTTAAAAATTTAATTTTTAAAAATTAAAAGTAACAGGATTTTGTATGTTTGGGAACCATAAATTACAGAGTAATGTATTTATTTATTGGAGGTAACTTGGGCTCAAATAGCTACGCGGTATATTAGAGGTGGGCTACATGAAGGTAAACGGAAATAAAATAAGCCAGGATTGAAATTAAGGAACTATCTCAACACTCACATTGAATGATTTTGGAGAAACCTGGAAAATCGAAGTCAGGATGACCGGGCCGGGAATCGAACACGGATCCTCTCAAATGCGAGGCAAGTGGTTTACCCCTGCTACAATAACTGCGAATTGTTTAAGCAAAGTTACGTTAGTATGAACTTTTACGACTGCACATTTTGAACATCGTCTTTTAATAAGTTTCGGTATGTATTACAAATATAAGTATTGCTAAGCCTAAAAGTAAGAGTTTTTTTGTACCAGATATAACTAACACATTCCCTTGAATGTTAGCTTAAAGCATCAAGGTATTTTTTCTTTGAATCCGTTCTGTTGGTGTCTTCTGCTTTTTAAAGCGTTTCTCCGATATTGCGCATTTAAGACATGTAAAAACAATACTTAGGGAACACTGCATATGTAAACCTGTGTGAATCAAAATATTCTTCCTGTATGTTCATATCTAAATCACGTAACAAATTGAAGTGTTTTACTGGATACAAATCACTTCCAGCAAATGCTGCTGAGTTGCAGAAAATACACGGTTGAATAAAATGAAATCGCAAAAAAAAAAAAAAAAAAAAAAAAAAAAAAAAAAAAAAAAAAAAAAAAAAAAAAAAAAAACAAAAA